>JAODTR010059345.1:0-17090 GCA_025399935.1 Amblyopsis rosae
CTGGCCCCTCCCCTGAGACCACTTTGCCTTGGGAGACCCTACCAGGAGCACAAGGCTCCAGACAACACAGCCCTCAGATTCATGGGGCACCCAAACCTCTCCACCACGATAAGGTGATGGTTCTCGGAGAGGTACATACATTTATAACATATTTAACATATACATTTATAGTGCAATTATTTAATAAATCATTTAGACTAAATGCTAGTGTATTTGCTTTGAGGGTGGTGACAGCCAAAACCAATTAAATGGGTTTGGTTGCCCATTAAATCGGTGTCTGACTTGTGAAGCATCTAACTGCCCCTTGAGTTTTCTGATGTAAACCAAGACTCAGGTCAAATGAACTCCAAGATGTTTATTTGTGTCTAGAACGGCGTGTAGATGTGTCAGCATCAGTACCTCTCAATGACTTGAGGGTGCTGCTGAACCTGGCCAGGGAACAGTACTTGATGATGAATGACTCCTCCCTGCCTTCAACTGCCTGCTGTTTGTCAGAGGACCAAAAGAGCTCACTTTCAGGAATCTCAGGTTAGTCTGAGAAAACTTGTCAAAAGCATACTTCAAATAACTTTAAAAGTTATACAGAAAAGTTATTATTAAAAACAAGTAAACACACAAAACACAACCCACACAAACATTGCATCAGCTTTACTTCCCTTTATCCTTATGTGAAGTAATAATACTGTGTGTGTGTGTGTATGTATATATGTATATATATATATATATATATATATACACACATACACTGTATTTTATTTACTCCAATGCCTATTATATATATATATATAAGTATTTCTCCCTGTCATTGTAGAGCCACTGTGTGTTCCTCCCGACCAATCTGATTGGCCAGAGAGGAGTGTCCTTCACAACATAGAGAACAGTCAGAGGAGGCTACAGAGAAAGAGGTAGAGCCCTTGTTCACGTTACTTGTTCATCCGGTGTACTCCTCTCAACTAGACATGTCGCATGACACTGAATCAAAGCCCCCCCCCATCTTCCCCAGGTTTACTCTGATGTCAGGTCCTGGCTCCAGTGACCATCTGCTGGCACCAAAGGACGCTCAGAGAGCCTCCTGCTCCCTACTGGACGCCAGGGAGCTTCTGAAGCACTTTACTCCGGATGGTATGCCCGCTGGCGAGCTGCAGCCACTGGCTATCCATAGAGGGTAGGTTTATGTGTCTGTACTCTACTGTTTGGTGGCTTCCACCTTCCACAGACACACAGCGCTCTCCCAAAGGAGCTTCAATACGTGGGTACTGATGATGATGATGATGATGATGATGATAATAAGCCTCAGGACCGTGGCATGCACGTGTGGTTTATTTAGATGTATTGTACGAAGGACAAATGAGACTTGCTCTAAAGTCATCATGCACAGCAGCAGACAGACAGAGTCCTACTGTAGATAGACGGACATGGCATCTGTGTGGGCTGAGAATGAGAATCACAGTTGACGGGTCTTGGGTTTATTGTCATTTCTCTGTCGGCTAAATGTAACCCTGTTTAGGTTTGTGCGATTTGTCTCAATTGAAGCAGTCTGAGAATGTTCCTACAACAAATGATCAGTGATCACACTAATGGCTGCCTGTCACTTATCAGTTTGTCTCCCTGCTTTCTTTCCTCTGGAACTCTCCCTCACTGTTGTTTCAGAGGTAATGCTGTGTTCCAGTTGTCTCCAGACCTGACTCCTGGGAAGGTCAGCAGTATGCCCTTCAGCATGGCCTCATCCTCAAACTACCACGGCATCGAGTGAGTGCAGCCCGCTGTATTCATACACCCACACATAGACACACACGCAGCACATTGAGGTCGAATGGTAATGCACTGTACAGTATAATCACACAGTTCTCACACTTTAGCTGTAAGGGGACGTTTTAGTTAAGCAAATACACATAATGTGTAATATGTTTACATTCAGTGTATAATTAATTCCATTTGATACATACGATTAAATAAACTGATGGAATTTGTTCACTTTCACAAGAAATTAACCCTTTCATTTGAAACATTTTAATTTAAATATCTCCAGGCATTAAGAGTTATATTGGCCGGTTTCATGGACATGGATTAAGCCTAGTCCAAGACTAAAACAAAAATTCAATGAAGATCTCCATTGAAAAAAATTCTTAGTCTAGGACTAGGTTTAATCCATGTCTGGCCTATAATGGCCTATAGTGAATTTAATTTAAAGATGAAATCGGGCCACTGACATAAAACAAGTCTGTAGCAACCGTGCTACGGAACAGTCCTGATTAATGCGGTCGTAATATGATAGTGGTGGTATAAGCACTGAAAAAAGACAGTAATTCTATAATTAAATTGTGATTCAAAAATAAATTAAGATACTCTCAAACTGCTGGTGACATGGTTTTTGCAGTTAGCACTTTCTGTGGGTTAACTGTCAACCCCATTTACTGTATATGTTTTTCAAGCTGCCCCAATTTCCTCAATGAAACAATATTTCCCTCAATAACATATGTGTGTCATGCTATTTTTTCTTTTTGTTTTTTCTTGTTGATTCAGGTTCTGCCTTGACAACCAACAGGCCTTGGCCCGAGATCAGGGATTTGTTCATCTTCAGTCCCGTCTCATTCGCTACGAGACCCAAACTACCTGTTCCAAAGAACCGTGTCCCCTCCCATTTGCTCTTAGCCCAGCGCCATCGCCGGCTGTGATGTCGGAGCCAGGAAGCGTACCAGATGGGGAGATGCTGCAGAACGCCGATGTATCGCGCCTTAAGCACAGATCCTGGGACACGGATGGTGTAGGAGGAAACCCTTGTAAACGGTACGTGTGTGTGCGTCCGTGCTTGCTTGTGTGATCCTATTAGGACACAGGTATGGTTGGGTATATGACATATTGTTGTGGTTATAGTGCCTCCTCATAGACACACTTGAAGGTTGAGGATATAAATTAAGACCATTTTCTGTGAACCTTAGTTTATTAGTAACTCGATAATCTGCAAATCTACAATAACTAATATAGAACTTGTCATGGCATGTTTGCTTGTCTTTCTTTATAACTTAATCAACTTGGAGATGCATGCTAATGCTTGTGTCAGACATGGTATTTACTTATTTACAGTATCTTTTATACTTAATACTAAAGTAATTGTGTTTGTGTTTCTCAGGCTGGCCAAATCAGAGAGCAGTGACTCTCTGTGCTCTCTGAGCAGTAACAGTAGTGGGTTACACCCCTCTGTGAGGTCACTACGACAACAGCCAATAAGATCCAAGTCTGTCTCCTCTTTGACTTCTTCTCTCTCCCTGGCCACAAGAAGTTCCTCCTCAGGTAAGTTTGGATAGCTCAAGGGCGCACAAGGTCGCACAAGGTCTGTGGACCAAGTGAACTAAGGAGTGTCCATTTGCAGTCAATATGTACACAACATATTTAAACAACGTTCAGAATCCTGGCACTGGCAAAGCTTTATTCTGAAGGGGTAAATATTTAAATGAATTATTCTATTTGTGCAACTGTTAAATTTAATTGAGTGCAATAACAGCTTAATAGTTTTGCTTTCTTTTATTGCAAGCGGATGTGGTTTAAAGTTATTATATCGTTCTATGGGTTTAATGTTGAATCATTGTGATATTAAATCTAATATTGTCAAGGTTGTACAGACAATTGAAGAGCAGGCAGTATGATTTATTAATAGTTTGACATTGGAAGGTTTGTAAATATTTTGTGAATCACTGCAAACAGGCCATCTGCATTTTAAAATGAGATTTGATTTGCCTATGAGATCTTTGCATTGAAGATGTTCAAGGTGAATGGTTTATTGGATACTATATTTGGATTGGAAACTATGTCAGCATAACACCGCCCGCATCTTAAGAAAATATTAAAAAACATGCAGTAAACACGTCTGCTGTTATTCTCCAGGGTTGGTGGTAACCTGTACTGCAGACAAGCATACGCTTCTTCAGCAAAGGACGTCTCAGATCCAGGCAGAGGACAAGCCTGCCAAGGAGTCCCGCTCCCAGAAACACCACAGGGTAAGAGGCGTGCGTGCGTGCGTGCGTGCGTGCGTGCGTGCGTGCATGCGTGTGTGCTTGTGTGCCTGTGCTCAGGAAGAAGATTAGTGGACATTTTGGACATGTTTGTGCCTGAACAGACGGAGGGCCAGAATAATTATATTGTCCCTCATTTATTGTTTTCGTTTGCTAAAGGCAGACACTGGGAAACATACATTATCACTCGATACATGACAAACAACAAAAAATAAATCGATGGCAGCAACAGTGTTTAAGACGGGGTTCTCTCTCTATAGCAACCTTACAATGACACACACACACACCTGCTTGAAACCCACATATCTTTGACCAACACAGTGTTTGGTTAACAGAAGAAGAAAATTAAATGAAATACTTTCAATAAATGTTTTCGGTAAATTTCCTGTGTCGTGGCTGTATTATAATGCCGAACAACAAACGCCTGATTCACCACACAATAAATGTGTTCACTCAGACAAGCACTCCCACATGTGGCTATCGGTCTGCATTCGTAAATACCTTGCATTCTACTGATTACTGTACAAACAGGCTTATCACCCAAACGCAAGTTTAGGAAAGAACAGTTCGCTCTATTCAAATTATTAATTCAGGACACAGATTAAAGTCCACCCCAGTGTCTCTCCTTCCGCCACATCTTAATAGTTTTAACACAAGGTGAGTTTTCTCTCTTGATGGTTTTGCGGTGGAATATTTGTATTGTACGTGTTTGTTTGTACACAATGATCCTACCAGTGCACATGCGTCCAGTGTGACATTTTAAAGTATATGCTGATAAAGACCAGGGCTGGGCGATGTGGACCAAAAATAATATCCCAATATATTTAAGTTGAATACCGATAAACGATATATATCGGTATATTCTATAAAGCGGGCTAAATCTTCAGGCATGGAGAAAACGCAGGAAACCTGCCGGAAATGTGAATTTTTTGTATATTTAGCAACATTAATTGACGTGAGCTTTTTCTGGTGTCTTCGGCCCTTTGACACTCTGAACGCACTAAATCGCTACTGACTCCACTCCTCGGGCCAAGTGCAGGCATGGAGGGAGAGACGAACAAATCGAAAAAAGTTATGAATAAACGCATAATATAACTATATCGATATAAACGATATTGTCTATTTTAATATCTCTTTTGACAAATTTCTGATTATCGCCCAGCCCTAATAAAGACATGTTTTCCCATCTGATTTTTAACATATTTAAAAAATAGTAATGGTTTTAGAAATGAGTCCTCTATGTACAGTAATGATTGTAAGGATAAATATGTAGTCTATTTTCCCCTGTTTTAATGTGTGCGTGACATGTTTCTGTTTGCGTGTCCTTAGATGCTGAAGGAGGTTGTAGCTAAAACCCTTAAACACCATGGGATCACAACTGAGCATAAATCCTTTGATGCTTGCAGCCAAAGACTGTTTGAAATCTCTAAATTCTACCTCAAGGTTTGTCTTTCTGCCTTACATTGTCAACGGTGTCCTTCTCTTCAGAGTCACAGAGATTTGTAATTTTAGTATGTTTTTTTTCTTCTTTAATCACAGTAAGTTGTAGCTTTCCCGCATCACTTTAAAGAGGCTTTATACTACATTTGTATGCCATGATACAGTAAAGCTGTCCCAGATGCTTGACCATTGTTAAATAACTTTAGCTAAATGCTGTGCTTTTGGAGGGATTAAAGTGGAATGTTCAGTGACAGCATATCCGTTATTGCGTCTGCGACCATAGACCCAGATAGATGCCAAAAATGTTCGATTTGCCATCTGCAATATGACTGTTCTGCCACACATCGAACAGCATGACATGCGGTAATCTTATATGAAGCTGATTTCGCACAGGTGTGGAGCCGCCTGTATTCAAATGTTTAAACTGATCATTTAAAATCCTACATAAGATATTATGGCACTGGAATTGGGACCTAAAGGTAAAGTCAGCTATTGCAAGCTAAATGTATACTAATACACTTTTTGTCAAATTCAACAAATATCTCGTTTCATTTCACTATCTTACCATTCTCTGCGTGTGTTGAAAAATGGTCCTGTGTTCAAACACTGCATGCGACTGAGACTTTTCCACGTGTAGTTTGCATGTTATCATGCTTTTAGGTTGTTAGAATGAGTTGTTCTCTTATTAAACTTTCATTAACAACAAAAATACAAAGAGCGGGCGCCGCCAATGCAGTAAATAGCTTTGGATAGCATTTCAAATAACAATGTTTAAGCGTGAAGTAATCTATAAGAAATGGAAAATAAACTGAGTATTTTACTAAATTTTGGTAATCCAGAAATTACATTACTGATTATAATTGTGTCTGTTTTTATACATTTAAAAATTAAGCTACACAACCCTGGTCCAGGACCAGGTTCCCCAATATCTTAAGTTAATGTAGTAATGTTCAGGAATGTTTCCCAGTTAAGTGTTTCATTGCCATCTTTTATACAGGATCTGAAGACATCTCACGGCCTGCATGATGAGATGAAGAAAGCAGCCAGCAGCAATGCCAAGCAGGTAATCTAGTAACAGTAATACATGAGTGCAGCTCCAACTGTCTTTAGGTCCTTCAGACAAGTTCTTAATGATGACTTGTTTTTGCCAGTAAATAGGGGGGAAATAGATCTTACCTCTTATTTACTTAGCATTTCTGCTTGTAGGTCATTGAATGGGTGCTTGAGAAAGCTTCAAAAGAGCGATGCTGAAGCATGGAAAGTGAAAGTGAGCAAAGCATCTCATCGAGCATGCACAGATGCTGGGAATGACTGTGTCCTGCCTCTTAAGGTGTCTTGTCTTCACAAGACACTTCCTTCTTGCTCTTCATGGTCAAGGAGAAAACCCTCTACAGACTACGCACTCTATTTTATGAGTGATTCACCTTGTGTACCACTTCCAACTTTGTTTAATAGTAGTTCCAAGAGGTGTCTTATCCTGCCATTGGAGTGGCTGGTCTTAATACTTAAACTAATCTTGTCTCTGTGGTCCCAAGTTATTTGATCATACACTGGGTAACCACGTCATGGGAATGGTTTAATGGTTGTAATAATGGTTTTGGTAAATGATTATCGATCCAGTAAGAATTTATGCTTTGTAACAAATGCACTGTGAACAAGATAATCTCTAGAAGTCCTTATCATTCCAGTACATTTTGGAAAATATTTAAATCGATGCAAAAAATGTGAAATGCTTATTAATGGCCAACTGAACATTTTCTCGCAATGTTTGTCTATCTTCCTTCATTTTTAATCCTGTTGGATTTGTTGAATAATTAGACTAATCTTATTTGAAATAACTTAATCCTTTTATTTAGTTCAATTACCAGCTACTAGGATGTTTTATGCATTAGTTTCCTCTTTTTGCAGTTGTATTAAACAAAAACACTAAGTCTAGCCATATTCCATTGTTTGTTTCTTTCATTAGTCTTTGTCTTTATTAGCAGTATATCTTTATGTTCTCAAAGCCTGGTACATATTTTTATGTAATTATCTGTTGATTGTAGTGATAACAATAAATTATCTGAATTTGTTTACTTTATTTTTGTGGACTGGAGCATTGCCCACCTTGCTAGTAAGATAAAGTGTGTATATGTGTGATACTGTACATGTTGACTGTAAGAACTGTCTTAACTGATAACATGTAGGACAGCTCTCAATTTATATGTTTGTATTTTAAGCAAGTCAAGACGTACAGTAGGTACCAGTAGACCTTTACAAATTTGTGTGGGTGTGTTGAGCTGATGTGCATGTGCTGGAACAGATACAGAATATACTTGTCAGTCTTACTGTATATCCTGTTTAAATCCCCCTATACCATAAGAGTTAGCAGAATGCAGGATAAATTGAACCTATCGGTAATCGTACGCAAGTAATTAAACATTACAGCTTGTAGAAAATATGGTATGTAATAATATCCCAAGTCACATATCGTACAAGATATCTATCTCATGGTTGTGAACCATTTTACAACCTCAAACCTCTCCTTGTAAAATATATTTACTTTATCACACCAACAAATGCCCATGTCTAGTTATAATATTATAGGTCGATGAATACAATAACTTAACTTAAATCAATGTATTGCATCTGGGATGGGATTTGTATGGTTTGCTAGGAACAACAGGGCCAGGTTTTCCTCTGGGCAAGTTACCTTTGTTTTTTGGGGGGCCTTGGATCTTCCTCTTGTATATTGTACAGATTCTGGCAAGATGGTGATTACTAAGTCAAGTAAATAAATGTTTTCAGAAGTATACTAAAAGAGGGCCTAAATGAGCATTGTTGTTTTCTATAACAGCGTTTCCCAACCCTGTTCCCAGGGGCCCCCTTGGCCTAGAACTTGTATTCTTCCTGCTCCAACACACCTGATTCTAATGAATGGGTCATTATCAGGCTTCTGCAGAGGCTGATGGAAAAAACCCATTCACTTGAATCAGGTTTGTTGGAGGAGCAGCGATACATCTGAAACATGCAGGGCAGTAGAGCCACAGGACCAGGATTGGGAAACGCTGTTCTTTCTTGTGTCTATTCCACCCACCCACCCACCCACGCACGCACGCACACACACACACACAACAGCAAGCTGTCTTCTCCATCTCCTCTAGTTAGTTCTCCTTGTGCTTCTTCTTTATGTCATTTCAGGTCTCTGTGACCGACAGTACCACAACATAGCCTCATACTGTTCCTTGAACCTGTTGAGGGTTTGAGAAAACATCAGCTCCCTCAATCAATTTGTCACAGTTTAGTCTCTCTCTTTCTCTCTCACGAAATGTTTCACTTGCTCGGCTTTCTTGTACTGTCTTTAACAGGCTAGGAGGCAGCCTGGAAGATAAAAGACGGTGTGTGTGTGTGTGTGTGTGTGTGTGTGTGTGTGTGTGTGAGAGAGGAATGTTGCAGAATGCTGCTGCCAAGTCACTACCACCCCCAACAACCTTTTTAGCAAACAAACACACACACAGGGGAATTGTTGTTCACAGTCTCTCCCTGGAGCTGGGACATAAAGACAGCAGGGAATGCACATACAATTGTGTGTGTACGTGCGTGTGCAATGACATGCTGTTGTGGGGTGCAGCCTATTGAAGATTAAAAGGCAAGTAATTTCACCTGATGTGTACACCAAAAAGACGAACCAGTCAAAGAGTAGTACGTGTCCTTAAAATATAGTCTAGCAGGCTGGCGATGAGAGATATGCCTCCATCCATCTTTATTGTTCAAGGAAAGGAGAGGACCTGTCTACATTATGAATGGTAATGATGCATGGTGATAATTTATTAATCCCTGGAGCGCTTGACCTGCTATGTAGAACTGAAGCCGATCGAGATTCAGCACATGGCTGAAACATAGCTGCTTATCGGGTGTGTAGCGATGTCAAGCACCGAGCCTGCACTCTCATGGAATACATGAATTAAGATTATCCTGTGTGTGCATTTGAAACGCTTTGGAGCATATTTGTATTATATTTCTGACAATACATATCTGATCTAGTCATGTGCCGCGTACTCAGGCAGCCAGCCAGAGATGTGTGAGATCCTGCTGCCCACACAACCAATGACTGCAACAGAATAATGAGCTAAAACAACAGAGCCTTCCCGAAAAGATAATTGATGTTTGAATATAAGCCTAAATGCAGGCTAGGTTTCTCACAAGCTAAGATTGTCCCCCATGCAATGAGTTGGTAAAAACTACAAAAAGTTTCACTTTATCATTTAATCCAGAAGTTTATTATACTAGGCTACGGTCTTATTAATGGTGTAGTCTTCTAGAGACTTGTTTCACTAGCTTTTACCTTATTTAGCTCCTTCCATCTGCCAATGTCTGCTGTCTCCAATGGGTTTACATTTAATCAAGCAGGCCATGTTTGGAGATCTCACCACAAGCTTTTAACAAGTCCACTCTAAAGGAAAGTAGATCCGTGGGCCAACTGTGCTGCTAACCTTGCACTTTTTTCACCCCAAACATAAAGTGAGACTTGATGATGTGGCTGTTACTAGATGTACTAAAGTCAATCAGGGACACAGAGATTAAGGAATGACTCACATGTATGCAGTCAGGCCTGGAACACAAAGAAAACTAAGGGCACTTAAAGAGAGATGCTATACTCTCAGACTATACAATTTTTTTGTGGGACCATTCTATATTTGAAACTAGTTTAGTCTTTCACATTTGTAAAAGGTTTAACACTTTTGATATATTGACAGTTAAGAGCCTTTTGAGTTTTAGTGAACACACACACACACGCTCTACTGATTATAGAGTAGACGTCATGGCAGGAGCTAGTCTGCATGTTCATATCGTTATCAACACACATGCTGCAGAAAGTCAAATTCAGATAAGGCTGCCTGAATGACACAACGTTTTGATTTGCTCACCATACATAACTTCCTGTATATTACGAGAGATAAGAGAGATAGAGAAGACAATAAATGTGTATTTTCTGTGTGTGTGTGAAATATGAATGCCTGACAGGAAGTTAAAGGTAATACCACTGTATGTGGTCAGATATAATGGTTGTGTATGTGGGCAGGAGTTTGTACTTGCAGCTGACAATGGCAACACATTTTAGAGGTGTTCCTAGTGTTTTGGTTGTTTTGAGGCATTAAGCCTCTTATCCTCTGCCACATGAATGTGGAAGGGCATGCACAACTATGTGTTTGAAGGCCCGTACAGGATCTCACTTCATTATATAGGTAAACAAGTAAACAATGTAAAGAGTTATGGTCGGCATTTGAGCTGTCTACTGCTCAATTATTCCCTGTTACTTTGGCTAAACACACAACGAGGATATGCTGAGCTGGTCAAGAATCTACTGTCAAGCTCCACTTTCTGGTGCGCTTGCAGGACGTCTATGTATTTAGCTCACCCATTCATTTTCAGATCAGACAACATACTGTATTTTCTTCAGTAAGTAAAGAAATATATAATTATGTTTTGAAATATAATCAGCAATGCATATCCTATCATCATCATCCTCCACATGTAACATCCCCCATTTACATTTTACTGAGTTGGACTTTAATTAAATTCAGCCCAGATAAAACAAATAAAAGACAAAGCCAGTTTAAATTGTGAAATATGTAATTAATGTGCACAGTCAGGATTAAACATCATATTTTGAATGATGGTAAGCTAGCTGCCAAAGGCATCTGATTAATCCATATCTTAATATTTCATAGTACTGAATTCCTTAAACAAGTATTTAGCAAAGAAAAAACATAATTATTCCAGCATTTTTAGTAACAGCAAAACACATTATATTTCTACTGCAGTCTGATAGGATTCAAAGTTAATTTATCTTTATATATTAATTTAGTGCATATGACTGGTAATTGGGGAATGTGTGTGTCTGTGTCGATAAATAAATAAAAAGCTAACAGAAATCTTTGATGATCCCGCCTTTGTTCATATACAAACATAACATATACCTAGAATGAATAGGCTAAAAGGTCCAAATGATTAGAATGCACTGATTCACAGCTATTGCTCATCAGAGTACCTAAATCAAACAGTCTGTGAACAGGGACCATTCAAGATGCTTCAGGGACAATGTTATACACCTACAGCCTAACTGAAAGTAAATAAATGTGTCCACTCCCTGTAAGTCTGTCTGGACAGATAGTTCCATTAAATAAATCCTGCATGGGTTGCCCCCACAGCGGTCTTCTACACATACAATAAACACAGCCCTTTGAAGTCACAGGTTCCTGCATATCTAGATTCAGCCTCTTTGCTACAGTGTTAACTATAGATTACGGACTCCACATGTTCCTCAGAGTAAGAGGTGAAATCCACTCGTCTTGAGCCCCACACCAAAGGCGATTAAAGAAACAAGGTGGATTGGTTTCATCTGAAGCCCCGTTCAGAAGAGCAGTCAGGCCACTAGTCCAAGGCGGGCGATCTTAGCAGAGAGGAAAGAGTGGAGGATGAAGACGATTGGCTTTGGGCATGACTGCATGTCCAGCTGCTGCAGAACAGGGAAGATGAGTAAATGAAGGTGCCTTTTATTATATGTAATGTGTTTATTGTATTGTATATACATTATTGTATATATTCTATTTCTCTCAATCAACAACATTTCAGAAACACTGTAATGCTGATTTCAACCAAGTGTCCCATTAAATAGTATTACCATATTAGGTGTACAATGTATTCAACACAAACAGAAGGCTAAGAGTCACGAGCAGGAACTCTACACACACACCATGTGGCTTCATTCACTATTCAAACTTAAGTACAGGGAAATAATAATTAATTAGATAATACTTTTTTGTTTTATAAAGTTTTCAAGCAAGTGGTCAAAATCTACTGTATAGTTGTATTCAGAGGCAATCACATACATACCATTAGGTAAAGTTTGTATCAAATTTTACAGCTTTGCATTTTTTCCTATACCTGTAGCTAAATATGAGTATTCAGAACACTAACTCCTTCGGCTGTAGTGTTCTAAATCATAATTTCTCATTTGCAGTCCTACATGCTTTCATCACCCTAGCTAAACATTTATTACCATATCAACCATTTCAAATAAATGCCCAGAGACTTCCTGTCAGAGCAAATCTAGTAGCTAAATGAACACGGTGGGGAGCTCTGAGTCGGCGCAATGAAGTTTATACGCAGTTTTTTGTACAGTGAGCCAAACTGGTTAGTAATGCAGTGTCTTGCAGGTTGGGAGAACACTACCTCAGACCACAGCCAAACCAGTATGAAGTATGATTGGCTATGTTGCACATCAATAAAGCTGCTGGTCAGAGCAACCAGTACAATTGGATTCAAACTGAAGGCACGTGATTGGACAAGCGCATTGCACATGCACGCACACACAGGCACATAGCCCCCTGCTGTCCAAATATTGTGAAAGTAGGGATGGCACAATCCAGTTTTTTCAGTCCCGATACAGATACAGATACTGGCACTTTGCGTATCGGCGGATATAGAGTACCGATCCGATTCCAGTGTTAAATTAAGTTTTAAGTTAAGTTGCAAAGTAAATTACAGCCAATCTCTATTTTAGGACTTAGATGAATTTTAGAAACCTGCTGCTGATAGTGTGGCCTGGGTAGGTTAGACATTGCTGATGCTTGACAGTAGACCTACACGTGTTCATTAATTTCATTGGATCAGCCCCATGGATCAGTTACAACTGTCCAATTGTCACTGATACCGATCCAGCTATTTAAGTCAGTATCGGACTGCTTTACGATCTCACTATCGTATCGGTGCCATCCCTATGTGAGAGTGGCGCTTGGTCACTCAATTAGTCTGCCTCTGAAGTGACCACAATCACATCTCCCTGTTTGCAGTGCATTTTACAAATGAAATAACCCCACTCACAATTTCCCCCTCCTTCCCTCCAAAGTCGAGTAGAAGCATGCGGACTCCATCATCCGAGGACATCTTGAGCTTCTCGAAAGGGTAGGAGATGAGCACTTTAGGAGCGACGGGCAAACGAGTTCCTACTTCCAAACGATTCTCCCTGTCTCCTTGGTTGGACTCTGCCAGCACAGAGAAGCCCTGTTCATAGTGAACCACCAGCCAACATTCCTGGCCCATGTAGAGACAACCTGCAGAAGAGGACATGGGAACTAAAATACAGTTCTTTTTCTCCTTATATTTCTCCTATCTTAACTGTAGATGCTCATTTGATTTTATTACACAAAGTGCTTATGACTAAGATACATACATATCATCTCTTTTATTTATTTCCATTCATGGCAGACAAATGAATGATGACAAATGAAATGAAAGATTGAGAAATTAAAAATATTCCTCTTTAACACAGGGTACATACAGTAGGTTAGACTGACTAATGGAAGCTAATTGACACAGCCTTCTAATCGCACAGCCATTCTCCTGCAATTATTTTTCTTATTCCTGGGCTATTACTGCCAGAGCTATTATCATATCGCACCTGCAGTGTCTACTCCCACACCGCGTCTATTCTCTCTGTTAACCTGGTAAGACCAAGCTCCGCTATTTGTTCTGCTATTCACATAAGTCTGGAAACTCTCTATTCAAGATAGCTTCGATAAAGGCTGTGCCAGTCAAATCATTAGCAGGCGACTGTTCCATGTTATTTAAGAGGTTGCTTCAGTTCACGCAACATAAAGCATACATACAGTAACACCGTACTGGACAAAGCCATAATTGCTGTCTGCGCCAACAAACATCTGGCCCTCCTGGTGCTTCTCGGTTTGGTCCTCAAATGGTTTTGAAAGTGAAGTACCCCACACTGATGTGCAAGTGTATCACAGAGGTGGCGCTTGCAAACACAAGATGCTTTTACCAAGCTGAAGGCCCCATTTACAACCTAAACTCTGATCTGCTCTACTCTACCTGCCTTTATGGCGTGTCTTCAGTGTGTTTATACTGTAGAAAGTGCACCACTGAGGCAGAAAGAAGCCCGTTCAAATTGTCTAAGGTACGAGCAAAGGAAAAACATATAGCGTGTTTCTGCCACTAGTGTACACAAACTGTTCTGAATGAATGTTGCACTTGTACAATAACCATATATCAGCCTGATCTCACTCCATAAGCATACGTTTTATGATACATTTCAAACAAAGTAGCAAATCAGGGCTGCTTTGTGTTTTCGAGGTGATATACTCTACAGAATAGTATGTTTTCTCCCTTTAAGGATGACCCACAATAGCAGAACAAAATGGTTGAGGAAAGAAGGAGGTCATTAGTCTCCATTAGTAATATGAGTCAGGCCCCATAACACACCAACATAAATGAGCCAGACAATCGGTATTGTGATGAATACCTTTCTTAATCATTTCCAATAATTCCTTGTCTGATCTAATATAATTGTCCCTAAAGGGCTGGTTAGGGAATTACATAGTTACAGTGAGGAAAGGGGACTTTGTTTGGCCCAGGAGGGGGCTTTGGGCAGAAACCCAATCCGAATACCTGAGACGCTTGATCTGCTGGACTAAGTGTTTCCCACACACACACACATGCACGCACACACATGCACACACACACTCAGACACAAATGCTAGAAAGGGGCTTTTCATGAAACAACAAAAGTCCTTTCAGATTGACGGTGAGAGCAAAGATACAGCACTTCCCGAAAAGAGAAGGGAAGAATGTGTGAGTGTGTATTGGGGGCTCATCTGTGGGGTATGGAAGATAAAGAATAGAGACACTGCAGAGGAAGTTTAGTCTACAGTATGTATCAGAGAGATAGACAGTACAACAAACACATACACATACTATATCAACTAAGGAATATGCTAAACCATTGCAAGCTATTTTAATCCCATTTTAAAATGTACTTTATTTCTAATATTTAAAATGAAACACTGTTTCCAAAGATGTACTGGTATACTGGTGTTAGGTGTTACCTAAATAGAGAAACTGCGATCCAGCTAACACACCTACAGGGGAACATGGTTACTGCTGTCTTGGGACAAAGAGCAAGAGCTAATGTCCTGGTGATTTCTGTGCAGAATCAATTAATTTATATTGTAAACTCCCAAAATGGCAAGCTGCCCAGTTTATGACTGAAGCTCAATCTATTGTTATTGCAAATATTTGCCACAAGCTTTAAACAGTAAAAACAATCAAAATGAATGTTACAAAGACAATGTCATTGCACTGGAGTAACCAGTGTTACAACTCCTCATCGTAAAATTAGTTCAGAAGCTCCAAAGCTCAGCAAGACAACATATGTAAGTCAGTATAGCGTATATGTCAGCAATATAAAAGCTAGAGTATGTGTGTGTACTGAATTATATAGCATATTGAAGTCTACACAATGATTTGCCATGGCAGTGACAGTCTTTCTTCCATAATTATCAAACTGTCCTTAATGAATATCATAAGACTCATAATTTGATACTATATTATAGATACTAGATATATCGGAAACCTATATAAATCTTTATTTTAATTGATGTTCTGTAGGCATGAGCCTGGCCATGTCAATCACATGTAAGTTTTAGCATAGCGTATTATCTAACCCTGAATGATGAAACATCCTATTACAGGAACAGAATAGAAAGTAGAGTATGTGTGCGCAGAATTGATTGTACTATCTGAGGACAAGCTACTGTAGCACACCTGTTTCATACATGAGTGGAGCAGACATGTAACTTAGCTTAGCACAGCGTAATTATAGATAGAGAGGAAGGGGCCCGTGGGAAACAGTGACATGGAGTTACCAGAACATTCTGCTCACAATGAGAGATAGAGAAGAGAAGGGATGGGAAGAACTACATAAAAGGGAGATGGAGAGAGAGACATACCACCAGAATTCCCAGGATACGGTACATTGTACCCAATGCCAAAGACCACACAAACACACGCATGCACACACACACTGACCGGAACACATCATGGAGACTGGCATTCCATGTTACAGTAAAGAGTGAATGCTACTCCATATCATTGTTCACATACCTCTCACAAGATAGTTATGACAGTTATGACAGTTAATGAAGCTCTATCAGTGCAGCCAACAGAGACATCTGAACCCTGACAACACCATGGCGGAGAACAAAACAAAACCAAACAATACAATACAAAATGCGCTGTTAAAGTAATGTTAACAATGGCACTTATATGTAGCATGGATAAACCTGCGCAATTTAAACAAAACACTGAATTGTGGTACATTTTGTGTATGTGTGTGTGTGTGTGCAAACACACTCACTGGTGGTGACTTCTTTAATCATTTCAGCCGAGGCATGGCATCCATTAACTATGTGTCTGGTCCAAAGGGACAGATCCTTGGTCGTCTCAGCTCGGAACAGATGTGCCTCGATGCCCAGCCTAGTGCCAGTTCGTGTGGCAAACGACAGCTCTGTACCAAACTGGGGGGATCCTCGGTCTGGCCCAGAATGGACCAGTCTGAAAAGACACACACACAAATGCACACGGGTTAGGTGAATTGGAAATGGCTAAACTGGCTGTGTGTGCTTGTGTGTGCTCCCAAGTAACTATATTGTGATTGTGCCCAAAGCCATTATTGATGTGTGTGTGTGTGTGTGTGCGTGTGTGTGTGTGTGTGTGTGCATGCGTGTATATATTTACTGTATGCATGTGTGTATATATATACTGTGCATATGTGTGCGTAGACAGTATATACTGCATACTGCATAT
>JAODTR010059356.1:0-17089 GCA_025399935.1 Amblyopsis rosae
GTACGGGTCCGCCCTGGCCCTGTAGCGAGTCCGCTGCTTTAACGGTCTGTGCCATACTTTTTTAAATTAGGCGCCTTTGTTTTGCGAACCCGCTCCGTGTCCACAGGAGGTCCGCTGTTTGACGGTGCGCTGCCTGTAGGCAGGCCAACCCTGACCGAACCACCTTGACGGGGGAGACATTTCGGCGGACGTGCAGACTCGAAAGCGGCCCGCCCCGGATCCGTCCGGATCCTTTTGCTATCTGGGTATATATATATATATATATATATATATATATAGTTATACACAAGGTTGATTGTTAGCCGTATTCCTGCGTCTCATCATACCTCTTCCAAGGCCCACAATGGGAGCCTTCGAACTACAGTAGGCACCCAACTGGTAACCACTAAACGGGGTTGCCGCTATTCTGGGGTCTTGATCACAGATAGGTAATTAAACTCAAACACTTATTTATTTTCGCGGTGGTTCTCCCCCCTTATTTGGTCCACCTAGGACCAGGCGTGATTCAGCGGCGTCCTAGCCACATATACGTTACGTAAACAAACGTGAGTCTTCTGACCTGTGGTTGAACATGGTTCACTACAAGCTACTGCACTAGCGTCCCACAGCAATGACAGACTTTGCGAGTGACAATGCTAACAGCCAATGAAAATATACTTCTCAATGTCATGATGTCGAGCTTAAGGGACGTGTCAGACGTTTAGAACAGAGTTGCTTATGTGACGTAGTGCTAATGGCAGGAAAATGCCGAGACTAGCAACAGCCTAACCAGAGACGCACAGAGGTACACATTTATTCTACTGCTGCCTCATTCACATGAGCAAAGAGGCAAATTACACACATAACTCACTCATTCATTTTGCTACGACCCTGGATAAATGCAATGTGGGAGGTGAATGGAAGGGTTATAGTGGAAATGAATGGAAGAGAAGTGAGTTCCTTGTGTAATATAGTGTAGTAATTATGGCAATGTGAAGCGGGCCTGAGCCATTTAATTTTATGGGAACTCGAACTACCACCTCCAAATTACAAGACAGATTTATCACCGCTCAGTGTTCTGGGACCTCTTCCATGTACCCATGTATTTTATAAATATATAGAAGTAGTTTGTGGCATGGCTATAGGCCTACTGCACAATTTAGCTAGTACGGTTGTGCGCAGTGCGCACACACAATTACAAGCGAGGACCCATTGCTCTGGGAATAAGATCACTCTAACGCCTGCTTTCCACCGGGCGCGTCTCTGTTTCGACACGTCAGCGATACATTTTTGCTCCGTCATCTGCACTGCATCCTGCCCCACCGGCATGTGTGTCAGAAGCGGAGCGTCTTGTTGGGTTTTCGCCGAGTTTCCATAGCAACAAACCAAACCAAAATTATGAGTTCTGTCCGATTGGCAGTTGGCCGCTTTCAGAAGCGTCCCAGAAGCGTCTCCATCAAAAAATAGAACTGCCGCCTATTTTTTAGCGGAGCCAAGCGGAGAGACTCTTCTGGGCTGCTTCTGGAATGCTCCTGATACACTTCTGGGACGCTTTCGTGGTTCACTTGCGTTGATAAGAGCTCCGTGACGGAGCCGGAACGCGACAGAGATGCGCCAGTTGGAAATTGGGGTTTAGAGTGCAAAGGGTTCAGTCTATTGTCAACAGCCATTGTCTGTGTCAGAAGATAATCTTCTGTGTACAAATCATGCAGCAAATAAAATTAAAGCAATCTGGCCCTATTGTCCCGATATTGTTTTTGTGTAAACATGAGCCGTTTTCTCGCATAACAAACGCACACGTGTGTGGGTGCGTGCACAAAAACTGGAAAGTGATAATCCCTTTTCTCTTTTGCTGCGGCTCAACAAATATGCGCTTAGCTAAAGTTAGTAAGGCTCATTAGCGCTGTTATTGCTGATTTGTTGCGCTACAGCACTACATAAACACAAGTACACACACAGAACAACAACAAAAAAATGTTCCAGAAAATGTGAGCAGTGCGTGAGTGTTATTTTGTTGTGAGTATAGTTCAACTTCCTCTTCACCTTGATATCAACACAAGTCAAGTGTACTCTTTCAGTAAATACATTTGTGTACAACACACTATATTTGAATAGATAATTTCCCTCAATTATATTCAATTATTCACTCAGCCTCTCCATTAGTCCATTAGTGTGTGTGTGTGTGTGTGTGTCAATGCATTTCTTTTCTAAAGGACTTTGATTAAATACTATCCCATACATTATTATTTCATAACCGTAAAAGTCAGACAGATAAATGGACTAATATTTAAATAAGAAGGTAATCTTAAATGAAGGTGTTCATCTTTTAACTCTTTGAAAAGCCAATATTTGAATTAACAGCTAATGCCAATTCATATTAAGGGGTTGGGTCAGAGTGACTCTGAAACAATAGGAAGATAAAACACTGTTTGAGAGTGTGTGTGGTTCTGCTGAAGTGTGTGTGTGTGTGTGTGTGTGTGTGTGTGTGTGTGTGTGTGTGTGTGTGTGTGTGTGTGTGTGTCTGTCAAGGTGACTGGCTGGAGGTTAATAACTAGTGACCTGCAGAAGGGACTATAATGGAGCTTAACACGACCAATGCCGTTTCTCTATATTTCTTAACTAATTTGTTTCTCTCATAACCTACATAACAGATCTGTCTAAAATTGACTTTGAAACTTTTTATTTTTACGAAGACTTAACATGATTGTATCAGTCAGTATCAGTTTCACCTCAAACGATTTGCCTCCAAAACGAAGTCCTATTGGCACAATCAAACACGTTTTTAACTTGAAACGATCTTAGTAAGGTTGCTTTAAGTAAGGTATAATAAGTAAAACAAATCATCATAGATGGCAGACATGGCACGTGAAAATGTGTTTTAGCACGGCACACACACACATAGTGTAAGTAGGCACGCACACACCAAACTACAAGCCTTTTACGTCTGTGACCTCAGAGAGCATTCAGCACAGGATATGGCTGCAGGATATGCACTGTAGCTAAAACGCTGGCCTGTGTGCGTGTGTGTGTGTGTGTGTGTGCGTGCGCGCGCATGTGTGTGCTGTGCATGAATGGTCTTGTTGTGTTTTTGTGTTTTGCCCCCCCAGTCTAATTGGGTTTTCAAGGAGCTCTTATCCTCTAAGAGAAATAGTGTGTGTGCTTTAGTGTGCAGAGTGTGCGTCTGTGTAAGATGGGAGGTTGGACTTGTGCACATGCACGTCTTTGTGTATATTTGATGCACAAATATTTAGTGCATCTGAGTGTGTGAGTCAATCTTTTTTGTACCCAGCATTGTTTTTATTGATTGATTGTTCTTAAATTGGATCTCAAATATATTGAATAGATTTTGCAAGCTCTGTGTGTGTGTGTGTGTGTGCGTGTGTGCGTGCGTGCGTGCGTGAGACCTGATGTCTTTCACTCTCTCAACATCAAACATCACTCTGTGTATTTTTCTGTCTGCTAAATCTCTCACCATCTCTTGCTTTGACCTTTCATTTCCTCATACCTCTGCACTTTGGCTATACCTTATTCTTGCTCGGCCTCTCTCTCTCTCTCTCTCTCTCTCTGTCACACAAACACAAATGTTTTATTCCCTTAACAGAGGTCACCATCTCCTTCCCTCTTAATACAGCGTACCACTTTAGTTATCAGCCTTTCTATGTTCATAAAGTACTGTACATATTTATATTGAGTTTACATTTAAATGTTGTATTAGCTGGCCAGTGGCAACTTTCATAATAAAGACAAAATGTTTATTGGATATGTTGTTCCATACAATCCCTTTTACACAATGCCATTGGTCCAATATACGTACAGTATACAGTACTCATACATTGAAACACATTGCGACGCACAGTGTAAGATAGACAAATCTGTCAGACACAGGCTGATAAATGCTGCTAATCATGTTTGTCAATGAAGTTTAAAATAAATATTTGTAAAGGCCCTTGGATACAAATACAAATACAAAACATGATCGATACCCCAGGCTTGCCTTTAACCATCAAATTAGCAGTTATGTGGCTGGTTCCCAGCATGACCCTGATATATTAAGATGATTAAAAGTGGTTTAACTTGATAATCTTTAATGTAAGGCGATTGGACTAATCGAATTACACATCCTGGCAACTAATTCAGCAGGCTTCAATCTTTAAACTAATGATAACACTAGTGATATTACAGATACTGAAAGATTTAAGTGACATTTTTTTTTTTTTATAAACTCTTTCCATTTTTTTTTAACTTAACCTTGACAGAGGGCATACTGTCCATAGTGTTAGCAAGTCCTTGTCAGTAATGGTGTTACATAGGTCCTCTTTGTCTTACTCACACATACACGCACACGTTTTACCATGTGTACCATGGTCCAGTTAGCTAGGCCTATTCTGCTTCAAGAAGACTATTATCACATACTAAATCAGTATTCACTTTAATGTGTTAACCTTCTTAGTGTTTTCTTTTTTTGTGGTGTGTATATATATATATATATATATATAAAAACTACTAGCTATATGGGTTTAGCAGAGACGATGGCTATATGGATTAGCCAGCTGCTTTGTATGAATGTGTCAAGTCTGTACAAGGTTACCAGCTCACCATCAACATTAATGTTGCACTGGTGCAAATGCTAATGTCAATGTCATGCTGAGCTCACCACACAAACACAGAGACTCTACACTCAACTAAATACAGGTGCACATGATAATTGCTTTGGAGTACATAATATGTATGATAGTGTATATGTTAATGTGTTTGTATACCATGTTCCCTATGACACTAACCATTTTAAAATACAATTACACAGAGATAAACATAATGTAGTGCACCATTTGCACTACATATGGAAACACAGAAATTACAGAGTTAATCTCCAGGTTCACCATGTTTTTTTTTTTTTTTTACTCCTTTATTAGAATGAATCATCTTTATAAAGCAATAACTGGAAGATAATAAACACGTGCATACAAAGGATGATTACAAGAGAGCTTTTATTCCGTTTTTTGCTGACTTCACATCCATGGCAAATACATTTATAATGGACTTCTTTTGTTTCTGCACCAGTCAACAATGGGGTTATTATTGCCGTATAATATCCTGCAATGGACAAAGATAGGGGCAACACAACGGCAGGAAGCACTGGATGAACTGATGAAAATAAGATCGGAAAGATGTCCGGAAAGAGGGAGGAAAGGGAAACCTGGGAGACGGATGCCAGAGGGATGAATGGGTTAGAGTCAAAGGGGTAGGCTGGGAACAAATGAGAGAAATGAAAGGGAGAATGCAACGCAGAAGGCCTGAAAGGGAAACTAGAGATCTAAAGAGGGAGAGTGGCGAGACAAGGAAAGAATGACCGGACAAATGAGGGCCGCTATGTAGACGGTTGGGAGAAGAGGGGCAGAGAGAATGAATGCAAACCAGTTAATGTGGTGAAGCAATAATAAATAGACAGTTCAATTACATACCCCTCCCGACCCTCTCCCCCTTTATTCCTCTCTCTATCTCCGCTATCTCTCCTCTTGGTGGTATGTGGCAACACTCTGACTTATTGCTCATTTAGCTGCTCTCTCTCTGCGCGCTATCTCTCTCATTATAATGTACTGGTGAGTCCACTGGGGGAATTACATGGGTCCAATGTATCAAAACCATTTTCTCACTGAACGCAAGGGATTAGCGCCCGTTGTGTGTGCGCGTGCGTGTTTATGTGTGTATGTGTGTATGCGTGTACGCGCGCACGCACTTATGAAGCGTGTTAATGTGTGTGTTTTAATATGATTGAGAGAAACAGCACTCCAGAGGTGTTTGTGTATCTTACCAGAAGTGGTTGTATCCTTTATAATAATTCCCATAATTCCTTTGGGGAGTTATGGGAATTGTGTTTGTGTTGAAAACAGGCAAGAACAATTAAACGGGTAACCTAAAAATAAAAATATTAAATAAATAAATAAAAACAAAAAATTTTTTTTTCAGATTTTTCATTTAATATTTTTCATGATTTTCTTTCTCTCTTTCTTTCTTTCTTGCATCCTGTACACTCTCACAACTGTATTAGATCATCTTTTCTAATGCATTTCTCTCAATGTAATAAAAATGGCCCACTGTATCAAGCAACATCTCCTTCTTTTTTTATCTCTGGGATTTCATTTTCCACCAATGGAAGCAGCAGAGCGCAGCGATGCCGCTTGTTGCTATGAAATGAAGTGTCATATCGGTGTGTCACTGGAGGTCGGGAATGTCCTGCAGAACTCTGAGAAAGTTCTAGAATCTGAGGGGATTACAGAGTGACAGCCTGCAGAGCTGCAGGTACAAGAATCCATTAAAGCAGCAATCTTGTTCAGTGTCAAAGAGTAGAAAAACACAAGTATGGGTATACATGGGCGAACACACGCGCACACACACGCACATGCGCGCGCACACACACAAATGGGGAATTTGGTATACGGGTAAATTCACACATTCTATACAATATCTGTGTGTGTAAAAAATAATACACATTGAAGTTGTACTCTTCGATTTGTGTCAGGAATTGCCCTTGAAATCAATAACACAAAAAGTTGTTGTGATTGGAAGTTTATGCAGCGTTCACGTCGGAGCTTGTACTTCCCACTTATGAAGTCAGAAGTACAGTACGAGTATGCCGGGTTCAAGCGCTGTGCTCTCAGAGCTATTTGAAACGGAAACGCATAGTTCATTCTTGACGATGCACACATTAGAATGTATGATTCACGCATTCCCCAATTCCCATGTGTGTTTCAGAGCTGTGTTTGGTACCTGGAACAAAAAATTAAGCCTTCATTTATGTGTCAGACAAAGGTGTAATGAGCAACTCCTCTACTCCTTTATACATGGGCTGTACTTGTAAGTGTCGCAAGTATCTAAATAATAGATAAACAATTATTTTCTAGTTACTGCTTGAAGGTCACCAACTTGGGAACTCGTCTATCAAAATAATTTCACAATTTCCCACTCCAAATTTTGATTTGATAAGTAGGAAACTCGTATTTACCATCATTCTGATATGACAAGAAAAGCGCATGCTCCTCCCGGAGTGCTACTATGGGGCTTGCCCTCCCATCTACTCCTAGCCGTTATTGTCAGGGTTGGGAAGTAACTGGTTACATGTAGTCAGTTACAACAGTAACTGTAGTCCATTACAGTTACCAGCTAAAATGGTGGAATCAGATTACAGGTATTATTTTTTTATAATTAGATGATTACATCTAGGACTACATTCAAATTTAACAGGAGGTTTTGCAGAAGAAAAATGCATAAAACAATAGTCTGTTCTCTTATTATCCTTTCATTAACGTCATTGACATAAAGTTCTAATATCAATCTGATCCCCTGAGCAACACAAACGTTGCCAAAAAATGAAAGGTTTGATGCCGCCAGCACAGTAAATTGATTTTGATGGCATTTGAAAAAACAATTTTAGGTGTTAAGTAATCTAAAATTAATGGAAAGTAATCATATTATGTTACTATATAGAGGCAATCTCCAAATTGCATTATCAGTTATAATTAAAAATGTCAGATTACATTAAAAAAGTTATTTAGCCAACCCTGGTTACCATGCAAATAGTCTCACGTCTTCACCAACGAGTTTTTATTTATAGAAAGATGGAGCATTGTAATGCATTTCAATGGAAGACAAAAATGTGCGTTTATAGTGGGTGTGTCACCAACGGCATTTAGCTGTGGAGGCTGACGTAGGCAGCGCCCAGACAGATACATCTACCATGCCTGGCCTGAAACCACGTCAATTTACCTTAAAAGAGTTTGCTGCAGAAATAACGTTGTGGCCCCAGATTGATCGTAGGTACTTGGGAGTTAATGTTTTATACTCAAAATACCCATTACCGATGAGATGAATAATGGGCAATAGTATGGTGAAATCTGTGGACCTCCCCATTGACTTGCATTGAATGTTAGGTTGTTCTGGTCTGAAAAGTACCCCCTACCACCCTATCAAATATCAGGCTCCTAACAACCTTGAATCAGGCATGTTGGAGCAGGTAGAGATTTAAAACATGCAGGGTGCGGCCCTCCAGGACCGGAGTTGAATAGCCCTGTCATAGACCAATACCCATCGAGGAGCAAAAGCTTTTTCCAAGGCCAGCTGATCAGCTCGCTGAAATGTCTTCTTCTGTAGTTTCGCGGAGGTTGGGATCATACGCTTTTGGGGCATAGCCCCCACTGTCTACATAGTGCATTGCCACCACGTACTGTCTAGAATTTAGCGCATTCGGTCAATCAGTCAGTCAGTTAGCGACATTTGCTCATATTGGCCTGCCCCGCTACATGCAGTCCGGCAAAAAGGTTGCTTCACAATGTATTTAAACATGGAGGGATATTGTTTTGATTTACGATCGAAGTTAGCAAGCGTTCCCGAGCATGAGTGACACTGCCTTTAAGGAGGAGTGTGCCTTCTACACGTGTACGACAGACAGACAGACACCCATACGTATGCAAACGCACCCTAAATGTAGCTACGCAAACGCACACACACACACACACACACACACACACACACACACACACACACTGAACATTTATGGACGGGAGAAAAGAACACAATTGTGCATGTTCACCCTAACCCGAAGACGATGGGGGAGGTAAATTGACTGGAGCATGACAGTGTTGAGAAAAGCAGCCTCTAGCTATCACGCAGAATAGAAGTCAGACATCACAGGCAACTGTGTGCACTGGCTTTAACCCCCTACTGGTATGAGAAGAGGGGGTATGAAGGAGCTGGAAGATGAGACAACAGATGGACATGTTAGTGGACAGACAGAAAAACTGAGAGATAGAAATAGAGGGAGAGAGACTGCTGACAAGAGTAAAGGGCCTATGGCTGTACAGTAGGTGTTCTAATGTTCTCTTGGTGCACTGCAAACACACACACACACACACACACACACTACTGCTATTGTAGGTGTCAGAATGACCCCATGTTTTGGAAACTGTGTGTGTTCAGTGAGGTGTTATTTGGTCATATAAATCCTGGGTGCAGAAAAGCGTTTGGAATAATAAGGTCACATTCATCCTCCTCCCAGAGAGTGCGCGCGCACGCAAGCACATTATTCAGACACGATCGCCAACCTAATGTGTTTTAAATCTCTCAGCCCCTCTGTTCACCTATTACAACGCTTTCAAATATCTGCTCTACTTTGAGCCATTGAAAAGACCCGTGGTGCATCTCCATAGGCCTTGTGCTGCATTCACGGTAAGCGGGGAATGAGAATGCTGACTTGAAACTAATAATGTTCCTCCCTTATGTATCAGTTGAGGTGGAATCACCATTCTCCCGTGCTAAAATAATGGGAATTTTTATTATTATTCATACACATGCAACTTAAACATGATTATAGTTTTCCATTCATGATTGTCTCCATCTTTGAGTTGATATTTAATAAACCACTTTCTCATGAACACAGCATTTGATACTGGGTAGATAGATGAAAGAATAGGTTGATATATTGATGGATGAACATATCAAATGATGGATAGGATGTATATTCTGTTGTCGAGAAACATTATACGGTATAATTCCACTAATATTCCTGTGGTTGAAACGTTACTCCACCACGAAATAAAAACAGACTCCAAATGCAATTAAACACATTTTGAGTCGTGCACTTTGCAAACACGTACGTGCTGACACAGGTAGGTTATATAGACATGTGTCAAAGCTTCACAGCCAAATCAAACTTGAGCCAGTTTCCTTTCAATAAAGTTGCAGGAGGTGTTCTACCTTCATCGTGAAACAGTCAACGCTGTGTATTTGAAATTCAATCAGTTTTTCATTTTTCATTGTTGCCGCTGGATTTCATTTTAAAGCCTGCACACCTCTTATAGTGGCATGGTTCCCCCTGTAGAGAAAACAGATTGAGAGAATACAGAATGTGGACGGGAAAGAAATGGCAGATACTTCCATCACCGGTTTTCAGCGTGAAGTACACACAGCTATTTCCATCTGTATAGCTCCATTAGCCCAGTGAGGTGTGTGTGTGTGTGTGTGTTTGGGAGAGGTATAAATACACTCTCTTATACAGTATACATAATGCACACACAGTGGAGTGGAAGGGACACTCTGATATGTAGAGTCACTTGACTGGCCCTGAAAGCTGGATACAGGGTGAGGGATATCTGGCTGTGTTGGCTGCTGCAAGGCTTTTATGTCTGCTAATCCGCAGTGCACACATTAAATCACACTAACAGTACAGAATGCTGTAGCATAGTAGCATAGTTTCATAGTAGCATAGTTTCATAGTTTCATAGTTCCTCAATGCTGGAGTTCGTGACCACCGGAGTCCACAACATGACTGTGGATACATGTCTATTAATGTGTTTAGTCTGGATGAATTATCTTTGACATACAGTACCGTATAAGGACCACTGCATTCTGGAAGTCAAATGAAGATCGATAACCACTTGCGTCGTATGTTGCATTGCAACACACAAATAATAATTTCACATTATTAAATTAAAAGCGATAGCTTGAATAGGGATCTTGAAGAACTATGTATTAAGATATTGATTGTCATTACTGTATATACTGTAGGTGGGGTTCCTATTGAAAATGGAATCAAACTATATTCATTATTACTGTGTTTTACTTGAAACAGTATGCAATTCTAAAAATGAAATGATCTGTGACTGTACTTTGATTGTACTTTGGTTCTGTACAATGGTATTGCTCTCAGGCAATGCGGTATCAGCTTGTTAGGGCATCTTGACCATGCTTAGCAGCCTATACTGATATCTGATGTTAAACCCCTCATACCCCGGTGTTTTGCATCCCTGGTGATTGCATTCAGTCTAATTTAATTTGAGTGGCGAAATGGTTTAACAGATGCAACCTGTTTCAGCTGTTAATGTTGTACGAAATGGACGTGGACAGACACACACACACACCCGCCCACGCACGCACGTACGCACGCACACATTTATACACATTTATACACAACCACCATACATGATAAATTGGTTGCATATAAATTTACTGGGCACACAATACATCTTTGTTTGGACCACACACCCACACCCACACACACACACACACAGACATGGAGCAGAATGATTTGTATACTGTCAGATTCACACTTGTTTTTAATTTGTTACAAAGGGAATGCAATCCTTCAAAGTTATGAGCCTGGGTGAATGTCTGTTTGTGTTTGTGGCGATGTCTGCATACCAGCGAGTGTGTCTGTGACTAATTTACATTCTTGTTACCATTTTTACAACAAGTCTCATCTACACAACTTCAGAAACAAGTTCAAATATGTGTGTGTGTGTGTGCGTGTGTGTGTGTGTGTGTGTGTGTGCACACGCCTGGGTTACATGTATTTGTTTCAAAGTGAGCGTGTTGATTGAGCATTGATGTTCTATCATCTAGCTGATCTGTTTGAAAAGCCAAGCCTAGTTAAACATTTCAGTACGTTTGATTCCCTGCTAATTACTCATATTGTCAATGATGTGATGGTAATTTCATGGAAATGCGGAGGAACTGTCAGCCTGAAGATTTATTAATTTACTGATTCAGTGTGTGTTTTCCAAATATGATACAATTAGAGAAACGGGGCCATGTGGAGATTAGTGGAACAATTGTTCATCTGCTCAGCACATGTAAGACTTACCCATTCTGCTACAAAAAAAACCCACAACAAATAATCAATAACAACGACAGAATGTTCATAATTTGCAGAAGCTGGTTGAGCCAGTGCTAACATGTTAACTAACATCAGGAGATCCACACCACGACCTGTGAAAAGGTCACCGTACAGGATGGTAGGTGATATACACAACCCCCACCCCCAAAATACTCGACTTCTTACGTCTTTCAATACAGTAAGACACATACAGTAGGTTGCCAGCTCAACTTGTGCTTTTCCACTTTTTTAACGGCATGGCAACCAGAAGATTCTCAGAGTTATAAAGGATTTTATAACAGAAAATTATAATCGGCACAGAAAAGCTAATGTGAAACACATAAACCTAATAAATGCAAGTCAAGGCTTGATCAGAAGCACCCTCGGCGATACGAGGGCAAAAGTTAAGCAAAGCGGCATTTCTTATATTAATTTAAGTCGCGTAGGCTACCGTAATAAATTAATGGTGTTGGGCTAAATACTGTGATGTGGTTTACACAATTGGACCTGAGAAGGGCTCTGCCACACGCTAAATGAATGGCCCCCTTAATCTGTGATTTCAAAATGAACTAGAGATGCCCTGGCCAGAACTAAAGGGGCCGGGCCATCCCGGGCCTCAGCGTAATTCGAACACTGACACCCTTTACCATTATGTAATACTAAGCGTTTACATAAAAAAGTTATCTATCACATTTAGCTTTTACCCAATACATGAATGGATATTGTTTCTGAAAGGGGCTTTCATGCGCTAACTAGACATAAGCTTAGGCTACTCTTTTTGTGGCTATTTAGTGTATACTGGACCAACCCTCCATAGGTTTGAGGCTCAAGCTGTGCTGGCTCTGGCTGGCCTTGGTGTTGCCGTCTTTGCAATCCCTGACTCCGCCTGTAACTCTCCCTTATTCATTGCAATGGGATAAATGTATGGCTTAATATATTCGTTTTCCACTCCAGTACAGTCATGAATGGGGAGACTAGTGTGTGTACGACAACTCTAGTGGGAGGAGCATGAACTATAGAACATTGGCACATTATGCTAGTTTAAGTAGAACAGTTATTTTTATTTTACAAGTGATAAAATATGTTCCAAGTCATGTTGATCCAGGAAAGGAAGATGGTCTCGGACTATGACGCCAAAAAAAATAGATTTCTTTAATATGCTGCCAAAACTGTGACAATTCATACAAAAAACCATTTGGAACCATTTGTTTTTGGACTTCTTACTGCCGCTTCTAACTTTGTGTGTGTGTGTGTGTGTGTGTGTGAAAGAGAGTGCCCAAACTTGAGTTTTTAACAATGCAAATGTAGAAGCACTCACTACGCAAATACCACCTGTAGCCAAGTACAGTATCTGGTGTACACACTCACATGTGCTTGCAATTAACTATGGTGTGTGTTTCTAAATGTATGCGCTTGTCTTTTCTAAATGTGCATTGTCTATTTGTGTGTGTGTGCGTTTCTTTAATGCTTTGTCTGCATTCTGCAATTGTGTTTTTAGCATTTAAGTGTGGCAGCAGATAACTTGTGTCTGTTGCTGGTTGATACAGTATGTGGGAGGTGAAACCTCCACCCTTCTGACTCACCTTCTGCTTCTTTGGCACTGCAGTGCACTGCAAAAACGACATCTAACTTAGTGTGATAAGCATTACACTGCAAAAACTACATCTAACTTAGTGTGATAAGCACTGAACTGCAAAAACTTCATCTAACTTAGTGTGATAAGCAATGGACTGCAAAAACTACATCTAACTTAGTGTGATAAGCACTGCACTGCAAAAACTACTCTAACTTAGTGTGGTTCTAATACAAATGTCTTATCTAGTGACTTAATTTAAGTAAATGTGTACTTAATTTAAGAAATCTTATCAAGTGAATTTCATTTACTGCACTGGCAGCCAGTTTTGCTTGATTTAAGCATTAGTAACCTCATAACTAATATATGTGCACTTATATTTCATAGGACATTTTTTTGCAGTGTACAGTGTAGCTTGCATCCAATCATTTGAGTATATTTTCTTTTGGCCTTAGAAATCATACATTTAATAGTACTGAAACAAATGCAATACTATCTCTGTGTGTTGTTGTTATTTTGAATGGTTTCTGAGATATGAAATGAGGTTTGGTAAAGTCAAAGCAATCCTTAGTGTATAAATGTACTAGATATACCACAGTATGTATTACAGCAGCAGTGGGTATTGAATCAGTGTTGTGTAATGTTATCCATGACCTTTTTTCGGAGTGGGTGTTTTAAAATATTATTATAAGTATTTAACAAAGCAAATTGTTGTTTAGGTCTCCTTAATTTCCATTTTATTGGACCAGAATTATCTGTACAAGAAAGTACTTAATGTTTTTGTGATGTGGTGTGTTGCGTGACTTCAGAACAGTTCTGTTCAGGTATTATGCACGCATGCACATAATATGCACAAAATATATCAATGCAATTGCTAGATTATACTGTTGTTTCTCAGCATGTGTTAAAGAAAATGTGTATGAAAGAAACGCCCTTGCTTCTAGCCAAAAGTCTTTAATCCGGTGATTTTATACAGTAGCTGTATGTTATTGTATGTTATCCTTTTATAAATGGATGTGACATCAGCATTTCCCCATAACTGGCCAAATCTGACATCGATACACCTGCTGGTTTTATTAAAACAGTAGAAACGGCATAACCAAAACAATTAGTATTTTCTATTTGTAAAAAAATGTTTTGCGCCGGGGTCCATGCACATTTTGACATTGTTGTATTGTCTTTGGGTGCTGGTGACATTTCCCTGCCTGCTGGCTATTAGACAGTTCTCACACACACAGACAAAGTCTGTATTCTGTGCATCTGTGTGTGTGTCGGGGCAGGGGGTCTTTTTGAATATGTGCGTGTCAGAGCCATGTGGAGAGAGAGTTGCGTCATCTCCGTTCACTCCAATGGACAGTTTTTTTTCACAGCAACGGAGCCTCAAAATTGTTCCCGGAAGTTAGCCTAAATATTAAAAGTATGTAAATCGGTGCATTTATTGATGACTAATTACTAAAACAATATGTTATATATCTCTGTGTGTGTGTGTGTGTGTGTATATGTATGTATATATATATATATATATATATATATATAATCAAGCTCAAGCACTTCCTGGAACTAGTTTGCCATAGGTTTTACTTCTCCATGAACCATGTGCCCGTTGAAAATGTAGCACTTCCGTTGGCGTAACTCTGTTATTTCCATGGCTCTGGTGCATCCGTGTCTCGAGCCTATGTACACCTCTTCTCTGTGAATGAGTGAGTGAGTCCATAAATGTGTGGGTGGGTATATTTCTCTCTACAGTATATGTGTGTGTGACGTATGTGTGTATATATATATATATATATATATATATCTAGTGTGCGTGCGCAGATAGAGCTTTCTCTTGCCTTGCAGACAGGTGTACCAATTACCTTGCCTCTCTGTACCCTTTGCCTGTCTGCCAGCCTCTGTTCACACCTGCTAATTATCCTCGTGTGTGTGTGTGTGTGTGTGTGTGTGTTTGTGTGTGTGTGTGACATCCTGTCTCCTAGAGTGAAGCGACCTTTTTGAGTCCGGTAGCATAGTCTACAAGGCCGCACGCACACACACACTCATACAGGGTGCATTTGGTTATGCTTCAGGTGCAGATCGATGTTAAATGCTAATTAGCAAAAGCTATTTTCACAATTGAGTTCCTCTGTCTTTAATTACACCTAATGTATTTTTCACGCTGAATACATTCCTAACAATAGGGTGAAAATGGGGAGCAGGATGGTCTAGTGGTCTGGTTGTTGGGCTCCCAGCCAAAAGGTCATGGGTTCAAATCCCAGTGTTGACCTACCTGTAAGCATCCTTGAGCCAGATGCCTAATCCCTAACTGTTCCCAGTGGTTGGTTGCACCATTGCAAGGCAGCAATCTCGATTGGTGTATGAATGTGGGGTGTGACTGGGTGAATGTGAGGCAAAATACTGTAAAGCACTTTGAGTGGCCAAAAGGTTAGAGAAGCGCTATATAAATGCAGTCCGTTTACCATGAAAATTAACAATGCAATTGTAATTAATGAACCTGTTACCTACTAAGCAACCTCAGGTACAATAGGAATTTAGATTTTATATGTGCAAAACATTTAATTTCACAAATACACTGCAAATGTTTATTTATTAATATACTGTAAAATTTTGATTATTTGCACACTATTTATGTTTGAATGTCCATACAGAGATTATTAAAATTGAAGGATACTGGATTCTGTATATTTAAATAAATAATATTGTAATGTTCTAAGATGTCTGTACATCTTAAGGTCCCCGGCCTTTCTGCGTGGAGTTTGCATGTTTGCATGTGTCTGCGTGGTCCTCCGGTTTCCCCCACTATCATAAAACATGTTTGGTTAATTCTCCAGTCAGTGCCAGCTGACCAGTGACACTGGTTCAAATCTGGAGTTGGTCCCCGGGCGTCGCACAGCGGCTGCCCACTTCTCCCTTGAGGGATGGGTTAAATGCAGAGGATGAATCTCGCTACATGTGTGTATGTGACAATAAAAGCACCTTTTCTCTTAGATGTTACATTATTGAAATATCATCAGCTTTATTGATAGAGCTCATTAAAAAACAACTAGAGGCTGGTGTGTTGGGCCTGTGTAATATACATGTATAATAACGCAATGTAGGAAAAAATGGGTCTTTAAACGACATTTCAAAGACAAACTGTTAACAGTGGGAGCAGTTCTGACATGCAGTAGATGTTCCATGGTGAAGATGTCCTTTGGCTGTCTGGATTCTCGTTATGACACGCAACTTGTGCCTTTTTTACCATGTAATATTGTAGTAACTTTACTGTAGTAACTCATTGTGTGCTTTTCAGGCACACAATGAATTTGTAAGATGTTTAGCCAGCCAGCCAGCCAGCCAGCTATGGAAGTTACCAGACTGGAGGAATAAATTACAAAAGACTGTAAATGTTGTATTGACATGCTTCATGAGCATACAGCCAGCCAATAAGACAGGGAGGTATAAAAAGCCGTCAGTCATTTAATCAAGATGTCAGTCATTCAGTTTGTTTATAGTGTACCGTGTTAAAATTGAATTAGCCAAACAATTAAGCCGACAGTCCCAAAACAATAATAGTATTTGCCTTATGTTCAGAAGTGAAAGGAAATGGATCATGAGTATCCCTAGTAAGGTATATTTTGAGGGTTGATGTCCAAATGCACCATATATATGTTTGTACAATATAATATTTATTTTAATATTATTAATTATACAATTTAATACAGCCAGCAAGTCTCTCTCACTATTCTGTGCACGCACTCACGCACACACACACACACACACTCACAGCGCTGACATTGTGCCATTAAGTCTATTCTCTTTCTCCAGCCTCTCCAGCTCTCTCTAAACTGTCGCTCTCTCTTCCTCATTAGATCATCTCCCCCACTCCGCCGGGGGGGGGGGGGGGGGGGGGG
>JAODTR010059367.1:0-17087 GCA_025399935.1 Amblyopsis rosae
TATATAAATAAATAAATAAATTAAAAAAAAAAAAAAAAAGGAACAGTCTGTACACTGTACAAACGGTACGAGACGTAACATGGTGGTGTTAACTGAGATAGCAGGGCTTTATTTTCCACAATCTAACGTGACACACACAGCAGACACCAACTCCTTGTCTCCCTCCTACCAGCTCGTATGGAAGCAGGCGCAGAACTACCCCCTCTTCCCCGAGCTGGGGGAGATGGAGGGCCACATGTTCGAGTGCGTCAACCAGGCGGCGGTGCACGAGGAGCTGGAGGACGAGACGAGGCGGCTGTGCGACGTGCGGCCCTTCCTACCCATGCTCCGGCTGGTGACGCGCACGTGCGGCCGCGCCGAGCGCCTGGACTCCAAGATCGGCGTGCTCATCGGGAAGGGTGAGCGGAAAAAATGGCGTGGCGGCCGTTCCTTCAGCCAGCTGTTCCTCCAGCCTTGCCGTGAACACGTTGTCACACTGACTCAGCCACTGTCCCCAGCTTGACCTCGCAGATAAAGGAAAGCACTTAGCCGCGATAAGCAGGACAGTGCATCACCGCATGCTTCAGCACCACCCCTGGCGCATTAGCATAGCTCCCCACTTAGCACTGCTTCACACTAGGCCAGTCGGATGTGCGAGAGAGGCTTGTATCTGCCTCCTGTCATCCGCTGAGCTGTCTGATAGAGCGGCGCGGGCCGCGACCGGACAGGCTCGCGATAAACGCTCCGTCGTTTGCGGTTATCTCCGACGGAGACGGTTTGAGACGGAGGGAGCCGCCACGGCACCATTTCACCTACTGTCTCAGTGATTAGCCCACGGCAGCACAACACGCCACATTGCGTTTGTTCTGCCGTGGCATCACGCAGCGTATTAAACACGTCGAGATCGAACGGATTGTGCATCGTTGTTTTAATGTATGCGTTAAAGCACAGGCTTTATATGTAGCCATACAGTATATTGCATGCGATTCTAACATCTGCTTTAATGCCAATAAGACCTAACCTCCATGAATGTACACATCCAACCTCTCCCCGTGAGACTGAGTTTTTATTTAATTATTTATGTTATGGACCAGAAAAGAGGGAAGCTGCTCTTATATATGCAGCATATATTAACACTATTGGAAGTGTTAAAATGTGACAATATTCCCTCTGTCCTGGCTCCACATTTTGTCTGACAATTTAGTTTTTGAAGGCAGAATTGCGTTTGAAAAGGAACCCTGCTGTCTGTGACACACACACACACACACGGTTGTGTGATCGTGCATTCACATACTGCGGAACACGCCAGCTTGCATGCACACTCCTACACAATGCAACTAATATGGTTTGAATCCTTCCTTTGAACACCGAGGGTCATATGAATGTTTAAAGGCTTTAAATGTCAATACGTTGCTTTCAATTATCAATAGAGTATTGTAGAGCACTCACCCCCCCCCTTCCCAACCACCACTACCACCATAAAAACACAACATGCGGTGAAGAGTGAGATGCAATCAGTCTAACAGTCTACAACTAGGCGTGGTTTAAATCAAGAATTGGTTACCGTTTGCAAGCCTTTGACAGCGATCACCTCCTGTTGCCACCGTCTGGCACCAGTAATGCACAGGTGTGTGTGCATCTCATGAAGGCCAGGGCCTCAACTGTTAGAGCTCACTGAGGATCCGTGAACTCTATTTAGACAAACCCCGTGTCTCAACATGCCAGCATAGCATAACGTTGGCACACCTATAAACGATAGTAACTAACTATATAACTTTCAAAGACGGTCTCCTGTGATCTAACCCCCCCCCCTCTCCCCCGCAGGTCTCCATGAGCTGAACGCGCTACAGGACCAGGAGGTGAAGGACTTCCGCAGTAAGATGTTCCACGTCACCGAGGAGAGGATGCAGCGCTTCCAGCAGATGACGTGGGTGGAGTGGCTACCGCTGTGCTTCTCCCCACAGCTGGAGCCCGCTGCCGCCTCGCTAGGCTCGGACAGCCTCAGTGACCTCAAGGTCATCATCCATTTTGACCAGTCTCAGGTGAGTCTACAGCCTGCGGACCTTAGCCAGCAAATTGTTGAGACTGGACCTCCCCTTCCCCTTTTAGATATAGATGTATATCTGTTTGTCTGTCTTTCTGCCTGTCTCTCTGTCATCGTGATGGAAGTTCATTGGCGCTTACTGTATTTGCACGTTACAGTGATTGTGTAGTTTTATTTGCTGACTTGTTATCATGGTGTTGAAGTTAAGCGAGAAGAGGGCCCTTTCAATAGCAACTATGTCTCTGTAGCACTTATTTGGAAATACAACACACCCCTTGGCACTATTCCCGGATTCTAACGGGCACGTCCTTCCAGCTGCGACATGGGGCTCTAGTCAATGCATGTGAACGTGGCGGGGCATCGACAGTGACGGAGCACTGTCTGATCGTGTGTGTGTGTGTGTGTGTGTGTTGCAGCCCTCAGGCAGTCATAGAGTTAAAACTATTTTCAGATGCTCAAGCGCTAAATATGATCAGATCACTTTTCCTTTTATGCAGAGGCTATACATACAAAGCTATTTAATCAATGCATGGTTTGTTGTTTGTGGATGTGCTCAATTTAACCCTACACTTTAACCCACCTTGTTTAATTTCAAACAAAAATTGTCACTTGGTAATTAATCCCATCAAATGTACACTAGGAGCAATTCACCTTGTCTAAATACCACTTCTGTTCTCCCACAGCTTGGACACATGTAGACTTGCCATGTTTAGCATTGGCACTCCACTAGCAATGCGCACATGAATACAGTCTAATGTATTATGCTGTCTGAGATAGGTTTGCATTTGCAAAGTTGCAAGCTTTCTACGGTTTAGCCTGTTCAATGTGAGATATGCTGAACCAACCTATTCACTTGTCCTTTGTATGCTCTCCTCAAACGGGACTAGATTCATTAGATTAAAATTATAACACTGTGAGACAGCTAAGGATTACATCGATATGGTATAGCCGCGCCATAACTGACAGTTCACAACCTATAGCTTTCTACGGAGGAGAGTGCTCTCTTTCTCTCTCTCTCTGTCTACAATCTTTCATAATAACATTGGCAGAGATGCTGTCGGATTTCCAGTGTTTTCCTGTTAGCCTACTGTTAGCCACGAGACATACTTTATGCAGCTAACATCAGGATGGACAATATAATACGTTGGCAACGGCCTGAATTAGTTTTCTCCGTTAGTAAAAGCCAATCCAAGACTTGCTCTTGTACCAATCTCTTTCGCCTCTGCTAGCATAACGTATGTCTGGCTAAACATGGCGATCCAGCTTGTCGTGGTGACATGGTCGCAACGCGGCTCAAAGGTGAACATTGCACGCCCAAGGCGCAGGAAGTGATGTCGCTAAGGCAACGTGCATTTGTATTCCAAGGCTTCAGCCGATCGTTAAGTTGACTAACTGTAACCAGTAGCTGAATGTAATAATTAACTCAATCATGTCAAAGACCAACACGTTAGACTTACTCTCAGCACAGTCCCCTAGTAAGATATGTCACATAACTGAACTAGCTGCACTAAGTGGGTCACTACTATCAGGGAAATGATGGCACCTTGCATGGTCTGCACATGGCACTGTGACAGCTCTTTTACACCAAAGGAAATGGGAGAGATTAATGGAAGAGGGAGAAGTCTCTCTCTGCCCACTTTCTGTCTGTCTGTCTGTCTGTTTGATGTTGTTAATAGAGATGATTATGCCCCTGAAGAACATTTGTACAGTATATCCACTTGTATCACCATCACATAGGCCATCTGTGCCCTGTGTTCAGGTGGACATTAGCAGGAAGTCTAATTTTGGTTGTAGACACAGTGGGTTGCGTTAATGGCAGGAAGCGTTATTTTTATAGTTGCAGTGTGGACACAAGCTAGGTTTTGTGGCTAAACTTCCTGGCTTCTTATCTCATTTCTCTGTGGCGTTGCTGTGATGTTCACATACTTGTTTTACTCATGAGCCCAGTTTATGTTGATGTCACAGTGACAGTCATGTACAGAAGAAGCACATACAGATGTTGTATGTACCTCAAAACATTTTTTAAAATGCAAATATGGTCATAAGGTCTAACATGCAATACGATCAGAGCAAAACTTGTTTATTTAGCTACACTGTTAATACATGGTACAATTTATTTTCAACCGAATGTCATCTTATACAGTGATCTGGTACTATTCAGAAGAATTGCATTGGAGAGTGGTTTTCAACAGAATTACTTGTAGTGAAAATTAATTAGGACAAGTATCAAGTCCATATCATGCTATTAATAGCACATTGTAATGAATGTGATCATAATAAAATGGAGTTCACTCACCATGATTTAATTTTATACCTTTTATCGCCAGCTTGGTCAATTGTATCCACCTATTAATAAACTGCAGATGAACGCACATGTGCATGCATGTGTTTGTGCTTGTATACACAGAGCAGTTTGTTCTAATTCAGGGCTCTTTAGGTGACCTGCCAAAAGATAATTTAGCTGACCTTTTGCCTCTTAAGAGGCTTAGTTCAGTTGTTTTCAGCAATTGTTTCTGTGAGTAATGTCGCATTCACACGGAACGCGGCAGTCAGCACACCGGATGTCATGTTCGTGGACGCGGGCGGGACAGCAAAATGATGTCATGCCAGACGGCTGTGTCATCCAAAGAAAAATATATTATAACGACCAGATGTTACGGAGATCTCATTGTTAATGTTGATGCTAATAATTCTAGTACACTAGTTACAATACTAATATATTAGCCACATCATTGTATTTCATACATTGTATTTGATATTTTATTCAATTCGGTACAAGACAAAATCACCATAGCTACTTATTGTCGTGTGTTTAGTTTTTGCCATCCTGCCTTTCCATCATACGTTCTTGCCATGCTGTCCAGTAGGTGTTGCGGATGATGACTCTAGAAGCGCATATCGTTCTGTTATAGATGCTAAAGTTAAGATGTTGTTTTGTGTGTGTGTGTGTGTGTGTTTGTGAGTGTTGCATAAGAACAATCCCACTGAATGTCCCCCCTAATTCACACCGCTATGTTTCTCTCTTTTCCCCTCATTCTCCGGCCTCCTCTAGGACTCTGCCAGCCTAAAGGTGTCATCTTCCATCACCCCTAGTGAGCTAATGGAGCAGGCGCTGAAGAAGTGGCTGACCACTCACGGCCCTGAGGAGGAAGCGCGACGAGGCCAGTATGTGCTAAGGGTTAGCCAGCGCTTGGAGTTCCTCTGTGGAGACCATCCCCTAATCCAGTACAAGGTTGGTGGCCAGTGAAGGGGTTAGGACATTATCAGGCAACTTGTGAAAGCCAGAAAGTCTGATTTTAATAATCATCATAATCTAACTAAAGAAATGTATTTTGCCTTATGGGTTGTAATGTGGAGAGTGGTAACAAGTCTACAATTGCAGAGAATGTTGATTGTGTATTGGTCTGGTATCTTGTCAAGATATGCAAGAGAATCTATAGTAGCCTATAGCGCAACAAATATGATCTAGGAATTAAGACCATAAACCTTGAAACTGTTAAAACTACTGTAATGTCAAAATGAAATATGGTAACTGTATACAGTTCAAATCTCTGTCCTTTGGCCTAATGTCATGCTCAAACCACAAAGCAGTCATGCACAGTCATAAATGGCTTTTCACTCAAGTCCTTGACACAATGTCATGTGTGATTTCAGAGAAATATACTGTTTAGATGTACACTAGAATTAATGGGCCTAAACTCCTCAGCTGATGGTTCAATGACAATATTCCTGATGTGTTTGTATCTGAACCTTTCCACAAAGGATTTAGCATTCAGGCTATGAGAAATTGAATACATTAAAGGAATATATAATATCTAAAAAGATGTGATACCGTATCAACTACTAACAGAAATGTTAGTGACATTCTCCAGGCTGTTTAAGTCGCTTTTGCTCTATTATTAATTTACAATCAGGGTAACTGTACATAATTTGGTTTCTCCTGGCTATATCTTCTGTTCCATAAAGGCCAACTCCGTTAAAATAGGTTTAAATAAACTGCATAGTAACACGATAGAACCCTGTGCTTTATTTACCTAACTTACTGATGTACATCAGAACATGTTAACTTAATAATTGATCTTAACTTCTATGTAATGTCTTGTAGTACATCAGAACATGTCTGCAGACAAATGAGTCTCCTCACCTCACCCTGGTACACACCAGCATTGTCAAGGCCATGTTTGAGAAGGAGATCTCTGTCATCGGATCTGTGGTGAACCGCAAGTCTTCTAACCCACCTGTGCCACTTCCACCCAAGAGAAGGGCTCCCACGGTTAGTTTTACATTTGTGTGTGTGCGTGTGCACGTTTGTGTGCGTGTTCCAGTTGTATGACTACAATTGGAATGTTAACATAACGTTATAAAAATGATGTGTATGCCTCCTGCATTTTACTCCGAACAAGCCAGGACATTATGGAAGTGATCACAGGTCACTTTTATTACTTGGCGTTCCCCCAAGTACATGTAACCTTCTTCACCATGGAAAACAGTTGCCATGCCAGCTGTCTTTTACAATTGTGTGTGTGTGTGTGTGTCGAAAGCGTTGGAACACTACCTTTTCTTCTAACCTAACTGCTAAGCCTTGGCAGTGATGGACTGTACAAACCACTCATGGTCTCTTTGATGTGCTCTGGCTGCTTTTTAAAGGTCAAGTACAATGGAATACATGCTAATTATAGTTCTGTTGGGGGGGTGGTTTATTGGCTGTGTTAAAGGTGTCCTGCAGGGAAGTTTTTTTGTGTCATTTTTGATGACTTGTTAACAGCATAGATAGATGCCGCTATTCATGTTAGGCGGTGTGTGGTACAGTTGGCAACAAGTCTGTTATATTCTTGTGAGTGACACGTGTATCAAAGATATTATGTGTAAAACATGTTATGCTGTACAAATTAATTTAAGTATTTTTGCAGGGTATATCCATATGCACTGTAAACAACATAAAAGAGCTGAAGTGAAACCGGGACAGTTTCACTTCTACATACTTCTATGTCACAGAAGTATTTAATGTGTTTTAAGCATCCTTAAAATGTAAAATAAAAGGGTTAGCTGAAATGAGGAAATCGGCTTTAAGAATGGGCACACCTAAAACACAACGGGCCAAATAGTTATGCATTGTGGTCAGAGGATCTGTCATCTTAGAAAGGAAGTGAGATTTGTTTTCTGCAACAGAATCTCTTATTGAATTCTATAGGGTTGGTTTCCAGACAGGCTGACTCCTCATTGGTCAAGGTGGAACGCAGTGTTCTTGTGGTGACACGTAGCTTGGGTCACATGATACTGGTACATACATACAGTTACCGTACTGACGGCATGCAGTCACTTATTAACATGCAACTCTCCACAAAATGATTTCTCTCGCTCACCCTGTGTGTGTGTGTGTGTGTGTGTGTGTGTGGCACCAAACTGCAGGAAGCGTGCTAGTTAGTCATGTTCGTGGGCTTCAGGCAGTGGTCAGTCATGTGATGGTGTTTGTCCTGCTGAATGCTGACCCTCGCAAAATCTCTGCCTGACACCAGAGCAGCCTGCATGACCCTCGCTCACTGTGTGTGTGTGTGTGTGCGTGCATGTGTCTGTGGTTCTGTGTTTCCGTCTGTCTGTGTGTGGGTCTGTCTGTGTGTCTGTGGCTCTCTCTGTCTGTGTGTCTGTCTGTCTGTCTGTGTGTCTGTGGCTCTGTTTGTGTGTCTGTCTGTGGTTCTGGCTATGGTTCTGTCTGTGTGTCTGTCTGTGGTTCTGGCCTATGTTGTGTTCGTACGGTGGATGATGTGACCGCCTGCTCGCTCATTGCAACTCTGCCCCGTTCTTCCTGGTTCCTGGTATCACTCTCTCTCTCTGTCTCTCTGCTGCAGCAGGTCCAGACATGTGTGTGGGACGTGCCTAGCCCGTTTAAGATAGTCCTCCTGAAGGGTAGCAAGGTGAACGCAGAGGAGACTGCAAAGGTAATCCATCGTCACTGTCGTCTACAAACGCTCGCATTCCTTCCCACTGCAGCGCAGCTGCCCACGCTAGGCACACAGTCGTTCGCATGGCGTGGGAAATTTATATTCTGTCATACGAATGCTACTTAAGCTCACTCTTTTCTAAGAGTTGTAAAGGTGCCGTCAGTGATATTCATTTAAAATGTGCGCACCACACAACACAATCCTAGCCTTAGAAGGATGTGTGGGGGGTTCTGAGAGAGTACACTATATGGCACTGAAGGGGGAAGTGTTTTTGTTTTGATAGTTCAAATAGCCAAAGTCTTTCTCCGGCATCCCTGCCTCCATCTTTTTATAAGACGGAGCGCCTGCGTCCTGCGATACGCTTGGTAACCATAGCGCCCACCCTCCCACTGTGTCCCGTCTCAAGGTCCAGGTGCGGGCGGGGCTCTTCCACGGCACCGAGCTGCTGGGCAAGCCCACGGTGAGCAGCGAGAGCTGCGGCCGCTCGGATCACACGTGGGCGGACGGCACGCTGGAGTTCGACATTCCCGTGTGCGACCTGCCGCGCATGACGCGCCTCTGCTTCGCCGTCTACGCCATCATGGACAAGGCCAAGAAGCAGAAGTCCACCAAGAACGTCCACCCCAACAAATACCAGACCATCCGCAAGGCAGGGAAAGTGGTGAGGAGGCAGGCCTGTTTACGTAGTGTGTTCACGAGTGGATAATGTGACATGAAGTGCGTTAATGATGGGTTTCTGTATGCAGCACTACCCTATAGCATGGGTGAACACCATGGTGTTTGACTACAAAGGCCAGCTGAAGACTGGAGATATTGTTCTACACAGCTGGTCCTCATTTCCTGGTAGATAAACACACACACACCCACAAAACGACTCATTACAATACATGGATTGTCATTGACACACTAACAGACATGAACACACCTGCAGTTTGAAATGGTTTATTTGCATTTTTTTGCTAGTATCTCACTTCTACTTAGTTGCTTGAAGCTAAAGGGTAATTATTCCTGCCTGATTTTAATAATACAGAATAACATTTATGGGAAATGGATTTAAAAATAAATCTCTTCCTGAGGTTTTTTACATCCTCAGTTTAGCAGTCTAGCACCATGGCCAAGTAAACTCAATAAAGTAGCATCCGTAGTGTAATACTTAAAGGGCTGGTTTCACAGAAAATAATTCAGCCTAGTCTGTCTAAAAGAAAGTGAAACCAGCCCAAAATGTACAATTTACTCTTCATCCCTATCCTGCATACATTTTTTCTCATAAAAACATGCTCATACATTAGTTGGTGTCAAATGAAACAACAGCATTATGCACATAACTACAGTATTGAGGATGTGTGGCCTGTTATTGATGTGTCAAACACAATTTGAGGGCAACGATGAAACTGACCTTCTTCACATGTTAATAGAACTAACAGATGGTACTTTGCTTTGTAGATATTGCATTAATACATGTGTGTCATGTCTAGATGAACTTGAAGAGATGCTAAACCCGATTGGAACTATCCAGACCAACCCGTACACTGAGAACGCTACAGCCCTGCACATCCACTTTCCTGAGTATTCCTCGCATCCTATCGTCTTTCCCCCCTTTGACAAGGTCAATCCCCTCCCACCTCAACAGCTCACTGTCAAGCAACCCTTCCACTAGTGTGCACGCACGCACGCACACACACACACACACACAATCTTGGCACCCACTGCAACATACATCACTTCATATATTTTCATACTTTTTTATTTGGGGTGAAATACCATATAAAACACCCCCCAATGTAATTGTGTCATTGTCCTGTGTTTTCCATTCATCTCTATGGATTGACTATGAAGGATTTCATAGTTTTCCATTCATCTCGATTTCATTGGTACTCTTTGTAACTAGGGCTGTGTATTGGCAAGAATCTGCCGATACGATACGTATCACGACCATACAGGGGCCACGATTCGATATACAGTATGTGGTTTATAGGGTTTATATGCATATACGCATATGTGTATATGCGTTACTGTAAGCAAGGCGATATATTGTGATTTCTAATTTGTAGCAATGCTTGTGTGTGGGGCCGCTGCAAAAAATAACACTTTTGTAAACTTGCTCAGGGTCTGCAGATGGAAATTGGATAAATCTGGGTATAAGCATCTTTCCTCTCTTTGGAGGATTATGTATTTTGTCCCTTTTACAAATATATTGAGTAAAAATAAAACATTTAAAAAATCGATAGTGTTTTAGAAACAGTAATGTATTACTGCGATACTCGGGTGTATCAGTATTTTCTGACACCCCTATTTGTATCCGTAACTTCTGATTATTGTGACGCAAGGTCAATGCGACACACACAGATTCCATGACTGTGTTTGTGTGCGTGCCTTGCAGATACTGGAGAAGGCTGCAGAGATTCTTGGAGCGAGCGACGGCATACCCATGGTGAGTTTCACCAACAGAGGACACTTAAGAGGCACACGCAGACAGGCATCCACTTTGTGTTGTGTTTTTGTTTAGCAGCATCAATCTCTTATTGGGGAAAGTTTCCACCCTTCCGTGTTTGTCTCACTGGAAATCATCATAACGGGCAGAAACCACAGCGGCTGCGGGTGGCAAGACGTAAACGCACAGTAATCTTAGTGTCCTGTGTTCTTATCTTAACGATAGATACATTTTATTACACAAAATGTTGCAATGCGTGTATTACTTCACATGGAAAACGTAATGTAGCTTGCCTGAAATAGCTTGTATCCTTTGCTTAACTGGTCGCCTATAATAGCATTATCTTAGGTGGAAACTGCAAAAAAAAAATTATAAATCGCCAGACTTCCAATATATAACTATCATATAAAAAAATGTATTCTATCTGATATCAACTTGTTTTTACTCAGATGTGAGTTCTGATGTAACTGAAACGTAGGGTGTGTGTTTTCTTCAATGACATTGGCATTAGTGTTTAAATATTTAGTATATTTCACAGTGCGGTATTGCATATATGAGAGATAAGAGAAACACAGAAAACGTATAAATAAAATAAAACTGATTCATCTGATTATTGGTAGAGACAAGTCCATAGCATCCCTACCTAAACCTACACCTATGACACAGATTGTATGCTAAATGTACATGCTCACTCATGTAGTGAAACACTTTCTACTCATGCACGCCCACCAAACCACCAGGGTTTAGCAGTTTCATCGGAACTCAGCATAGAGGACATGCCAGAACATGACCCGTGTGTGTGTGTGTCTGCGTGCGTGCGTTTCATATACTCTATTCTACTACTAATTTCTATGGGTGTATTATCCCTTTATAATTTGGCCCAATTTAATGTTATGGCCAAGTATAAAGGTATGAAATAAGCATTTATTTATTTTTTCTCATAAAATCACTTTTCTTTTATGGTAGATGTATTGTATGTTGAGGAGGTTCATTGCAACAGCCTGGGAGAAGGCGTAACTAACACTATGCTGCCATCTGGTGGTGTGGATCATACCTACGTCTTCATTCCTTTGAAATCACTTCTTCAATATACTGTACATCTACTATGAAGAAGTAGGCACGCCACCAGATGGCACGATGTTGTCGCCTGGTGGTGTATATCTAGAACAGCTGTTATCTATTAGTAATCTCTTTATTGCAGGTTTCTTACTTGTGTTGTTACCTCCTCACTGTGTTTCTCTGGGCGCCCAGGGTCGCGGGGGGAAGAAGTTCCACATTGAGCTGAAGGAGATCATGGAGCGAGACCCGTTGTCCCAGCTGTGTGAGAATGAGAAGGACCTGATTTGGACACTACGCCACGACTGTATGGAGAGCTTCCCCCAGTCGCTGCCCAAACTGCTGCTATCCGTCAAGTGGGGCAAACATGAGGACATGGCCCAGGTAGAGGTTGACCAAGCATGTACAGGCAGTCTGTATGTGCTGTGAGATGTTTGTAGCGTCACGGCATAGAGCAGGGATTCCATAATGTATCCGTGTGCATTTTAGTAAATAAAAAATGATTTCAATGTTATCTAGGTTTTGTATTAAAACAGTGGAATTACTCTGGAACTGTGTGTGTGCGTGTGCGTGTGCCAGCTCCAAGCCTTGCTCCAGATCTGGCCCAAACTAAGTCCTAGAGATGCGTTGGAGCTGCTGGACTTCAACTACCCTGACCAGTATGTGCGAGAGTATGCTGTGGGCTGCCTGCGCAATATGAGGTACATTCAGAATCCACACGGCGGGTTAGTCACCCACCACCTCACTTCACTGTTGACATAACGACCTGACCCACTACAGGGTATCCGCGGGGCCTTAACAAGTTTAAAAGGTCTAAAATACAATAATCTGAATATTAGGCCTTAAAAAATGTTTGTCTTACATTTATTTTGACAGGTCTTAAATTTTTTTTAAATTTATATTATGATTATAATTACTTAATTATTATTATTATTATTATTGTTATTATTATTATGAAGTTAGCGTTTCTTATATCGTTGTGATTACTGCGCTGAAAAACGTTCGGTAAATACTGCAGATGCAAGCAGCACGCAACGTGTTTTTGCGTCAAAAAAAGCACGGAAGTCCGTGTCATCGCTCAACCAGCACACCATGCTGAGAGAGTACACAGAGCTAAAGCGTAGAATATAATTACCGTGTTAATCATCCGAGGCGGATGCTAATATATTTCCTACTGGAGTTTGTCACTGTTTTCTTCTCACGTTTAGACAATAGTCATGTCAAACGCCCCTCGCTCCACCATTAGATCGAGCCGACACTGCAGTGTTGTCATAAACATTGCTGCTTGCCCGGTCAAATGAGGTAGGCTATGTTAAAATATTCGGAGTGACCTGCATTTGGGACGGTGTAAATAGCCACACATCAGCTATTCCACTGTTTACACCTAAAAAGTAGACTAAATAAAGACGTTCACTCGAATTCATGCGGTACGTCAATGTGTGTTGATTAACTCATTTAACGGTCGACACTGTCTTGCATCCCATGCTTAACAGAATTTTCTTTTCTTTCATGGAAACATTTCAAAATTGCTAGTTCAAGTTACTGTGACTTGTGGTTATGGTGTGACTTAACTGTTATCCTCCCAGTAGATATGTCCAGGGCTGAATGTATTTCCCTCTATATACACACATGGGTCACATGGATATTCCTTCATTCCATCCCTTCCTTTCCTTCAATTATAATATTTATTTTTTGCCAGCATGGACGTGAAATCTGTTTTAAAATGCATTTATAATGGTCTTAAAAAGTCTTAAATGTAACTTGATGAAACATGTTGTCCGTTGCACCCTCCACCCCTCCCTCCCTTCCCCCCAGTGAAGAGGAGCTGTCCCAGTACCTGTTGCAACTGGTGCAAGTGTTGCGCTACGAGCCCTACTATGACTGTGCACTAACGCGCTTCCTCCTGGACCGCGCCTACGGCAACCGCAAAATTGGACACTTCCTATTTTGGCATCTCCGGTGGGTGGGTGTGTGTGTGTGTGTGTGTTATTTGAAAAAAATTAGTATTTGTTTGATAGTTATGAGGCCTAGTTAACTGTTTCTTAACATGTATGCTCTCTGCTGCCCTCTGTAGGTCGGAGATCCATATGCCAGCAGTCTGTGTCCAGTTTGCCCTAATACTGGAAGCCTACTGTCGAGGCAGCATCCCTCATATTGAGGTCCTTAAGAAACAGGTAGGACTCTATGGAAAACGTACATAATGTATGGCACACATGCAGGTGAGGTCTACAAGTCTGAGACTGCATTAATATTTTCATGTTGCATGGAAATAATGAAAAGGTTTGGGAACCAATAAGAGTTTCTAGAGCTGGAGTATATTAACACTGTAGACATACAGGTGCATCTCAATAAATTAGAATAATGTGGAAATATTAGAAGTGTGCGTGCGGTTCAATTAAATTGACAAAGTGAAACTCATGTATATCGTGGATTAATTACACACAAAGTGAAATAGTTCAAGCCTGTATTTGTTTTAATCTTGATGATTTTGGCTTACAGCTCATGAAAACTATGAATATTGTGAAATAGTGCAATACATATTGTAGACTGTAAATGGTCTCTCGGTCTAGTTCACTAGGTTTCACACTCATGGGGAAGACTGCTGACTTGACAGTTGTGCAGAAGTCATGGACACCCTCCACAAGGAGGGAAAGCCTAAAAATATCATTGCTAAAGAAGCTGGCTGTTCACAGAGCGCTGTATCCACGCATGTTCATAGAATGTCGAGTGGAAGGAGAAAGTGTGGTAGGAAAAGTTGCACAAGCAGCGGGGATAACCGGAGAATTGAGAGGATCAAACGAAGGTCGTTCAAATATGTGGGGGAGCTTCACAAGGAGTGGACTGAGCCAGGAGGCAGTGCATCAAGAACCACAACACGCACAGACGTGTCGGGGAAATGGGCTGCAACCATCACATTCCTCGTGTCAAGCCGCTCCTGACCCAGAGGCGACGTCAGAAAAGTCGTACCTGGGAATAACTGGTCTGTCTCCCAGTACACAAAAATCCTCTTTTCATATGAAAGTACGTTTTACATTTCATTTGGCAATCAACGTCCCAGTCTAGAGGATTTTGTGGAGACACAGAATCCAAGTTTCTTGAAGTCCAGTGTGACATTTCCACGGTCCATGATGGTTTGGAGAGCCCTCTTATCTTCTGGTATTGGTCCACTGTGTTTCAAGTCCAGAGTCAACTCAGCAGTCTACCAGGACATTTTGGAGCACTTAATGCTTCTTTCTGCTGACAAGCTTTTATGGAGATGTCGATGTCATTTTCCAGCAGGACTTGGCACCTGCCCACACTGCCAATGCTACCAATGCCTGGTTCAATGACCATGGTATTACGGTGCTTGATTGACCAGCAAACTCTGCTGACCTTTTTTTCTTTCTGTTGTCAGTTTGTTTTTAGTATTTTTAGCCTGTCACAGTGACATCAGCTGGACCCCTACCCCTTGACCTTTGTCACTTTAGAGCATCGGTTCAGACAGTTGCTCCTACGGACACTTCCTCAAATCCTCCTACTTCCTGTCCTGCACTGTCCATCATCCAACCACTTCCTGTTTTGAAGAGCTCGCACACTGTGGGAGACTGTGGGAGACTTGGGACGGCAAACGCCCAACTGTTTGTGTTTGTTCAGAAGAACGAACTAAGATGTCATTATTACTAATAAGACAGGGAGGAATGACATCACATATGAGATCATTGTTACGCATAGTCTGCTTCACGATGCAGCACACTGTGGTTGTCTGTGTTGGACTACAGTGTAATGTTGTCCCAGGGTAAGCAGGGGGGTTACCGCTCTATCCACAGAACCGTATCACCATATTGCGTGTTCTGCGGTCGGCCCTTGCCTGGCCTTCTTCCAGGTGGAAGCACTCAGCAAGCTGAAGTCGGTCAACGAGCTGATCAAGCTGGGAACCATCAAGAACGCTCGCAGTAAAAACAAGGAGGCCATGTTGACCAAGGAGGCCATGATGACGTGTCTGAGACAGAGTGGCTATTCGGATACCTTGTCAGACCTGCATTCACCGCTCAACCCCAGTGTTCAGCTCTCCGGCATCAAGTAAGGCAGTCGCTCCCTTAACTGTAATACTAACTATATCACTGAACTATAGCGCTCGAGACGGTCCAGTGCTAGGATGTATAAAGGAAAGATGTTTGTTTTTCATTTAAAGTATCGTACAGTATGAATTTGCAGGCAGGGTTTGGACACTTTGCATCATTATTTGTAGCATCAAACACCCAGGACCGCTAAACTACCCTGCTTATCAGTCTGTTTAGTGTGTAGTTTTGCCAGGATGTGCAAACACGGCTATTCAATTATAATGTAAGATGGACACTTTAGAAAATAGGCTTGTAATACTAAGATCTATGCATCTGATGTGATTTAGTGCTTTGTATTGGGACCATTGAGGAGTTGTGGGGAAGTGCATAACTTTAATTCTTATTTATTGCACAATAGATGTAACATTCCTCTTCTCACTGTCTCCCCTAACTCACCCCACCCACCCTCTCGTCAGTGTGGAGAAGTGTCGCTACATGGACTCGAAGATGAAGCCGCTCTGGCTTGTTTACAACAACAAGCTGTTGGCCGGAGACTCCCTGGGCATCATCTTCAAGAACGGAGATGGTAGGAAGGAAGGAAGGAATGAAGAGTTCACCAGGTCATGATTATGAAGAATGAAGCCCAGCCTCCTGTTTTAGAACGGCTCAGACTGGCATGTGACACAGACATTGTGTTTTTTCTCTGAACTGTTCCCCTCTTTCTCTCCCTGTTCAGATTTAAGACAAGACATGTTGACGCTCCAGATTTTGCGGCTAATGGATCTGCTATGGAAGGAGGCAGGTCTAGACCTCAGGTGAGTTCTGCGTGTGTGTGTGAGAGAGACAACAGGCTGTCAGACTTGTTTGTTCTTGATCTCTGCAGGGGAAGAGGAAGCTCTGCGGTGGGTATCGAGGTGGAGAGGAGGCATGTAATGCCCCCTGCTAGTTTAACCTCTACCCCTTCACGGCCGTACCACACACAGACGCTCGCACAATGCTTTTCACGTGCCATCCAAATGAGTTCCACACTTGCACTATTATTAAACCCCTGTCTGTCTGACATAAGCAGAGCCATCTGGCACCGGGCAGAGGAGGGCTTGTTGTGATAGTTGAGCTGGAGTGCAGGGCGTCGGGTTACAGGAACAAAGGTTCATGGATCAAACGCAGCCAGCGCGGATGGAGAGGTGACAGTGTAACACAAACCAGCATGGCGTATGCAAGGGTGTGCGTTCGGTGGCTTGTGTGCCCTTCCTTGTCCTCAGCTGAGGCTCTCATTCACACAAAGTAAACGCCGCACACGTAACGGATTTAGTATCGCCTCGGCGCGGCACTTGGTCTCTGTTAGAAGTCATGGGCCATCTTTGGTCTCTTAACTCATATTGCAAGTGACATTTTAACGTCTGGCTTGGCTGGTTGGATGGGTCTTGTGTCTTACTGGTTTGGGGGGTACACTTAATTTGCTACCATTGTGTCAGAATAGTTCACTCATTTTCAACAAAGCAAGTAATCAATCAATCAATCTTTATATAGCACTTTTCATACAAATTCATGTAACACAAAGTGCTTCACACTACGTCATTAAAAACAATTCAAAATGA
>JAODTR010059388.1:0-17085 GCA_025399935.1 Amblyopsis rosae
TCTACTTATACCTGTCATCTCCTGCTTCTGTGTCCTGCACTTGGGTCTCCGCCCCCCACTCGACCGTATCGTTACAGTCAGCAATTCAATTGTACAAAAATTATGTTTTTGTCAAATTCAGAGAATATGCATATCTTTTGAAGGTTGGCTAGCTGCCTGTTCTGTGTGTGCGCTAAATAATAATATGGTGTTTCTACACCGCCCTGGGTGTGTTAAAGGCAAGTGATGGACATCACAACACTAGCACAGCCTTGGCAATGCGTGTCCGATTTGGGGGGTGTTTCCGATCGAGCTCAAATAAACAATCTTTCTCCACCTTTAATGAGTGAAAGACTGGAATTTGTGTCACACTTAAATGCCATTAAAAATGTATTTATTTACATCAGTGTAGCTTTAAGACTAAAATCTCACTTGCAACAATGTAAGCCATAGAAACATTTAATTGTAAGCTAGAGCATCCAACTTATATTTGACCTCGTGTACTTTTCGGTCCTTAAGCTTGTGACTGCATGGCAGCTTCTCTAAGCATACAAAACTATCCTTGAAGACTACGGTAAGCCTAAAAGGTGCAGTAACTTAATTGACCCCCATTGACACCCACAGCTTTTCTCAAAAATGAACCAATGCTTCCAAGCTGACCTGTCGCAGGTTTTTTCATGGTTAGCCGGGAGGAGGTGGTGAAGGCCACTTCAACAGTCACTCAGACATTCATTTGTGGGATGTAGTGGTATTCATACAACACATTCTAGAGCTACTTTAGGCAAGTCAACAGAAATGTCAGATATGTTTCAGTTAAGTTCTACCCTTATAAATTACTTAGTGAGATATTTTAAATTGAATTTTGAATCTTCAGCAAACAGGGTTGCTTAATATATAAAGAACACATTCTTCAACAGCAATGGTTGGGTGCAGACTCTGCAGAGCCATGTATAGAGAGTCGCACCATCTCCACCACTCCAATGGACTGTTTTTCCATAGCAACAGAGCCTCAAAATAGTTCCAAGAAGTTAGCCTATATATTAAAAGTACCCTAAAAATTCTAATTTAAATGTAAATCTGTGCTTTTATTGAATACTAATTACCAAAAAATGAAGTTATATATATGTATATATATTCAAATTGTCCACCAAGCACTCCCTGGAACTATGTTGCCATTGGTTTCGCCTCACCATGAACCATGTGACAATGACGTCCGTTGGTTAAATGTTCTTTCCATGGCTCTGGTTGGGTGACCTGGGTTTATATGGCCTCAGATTGACATTAGATGAAGTACCAATGCAAAAATTAGCAGAGATTAGAGACTAATGAAGCAGGCCACACCTGAGAACAGGTGTAATGTAGCCACAGGCTACAAAATGGAGAAAGTTCACCCTTCTTCTTCAGTATCACTTTCGTGCTATGTGACCCTTATAGGCTGTTTGTCTATACATAGTCCCACAGTTTCGCATTGGTGCATCTTTAGTACAGTATTGGTTGCAATAGTCCTCTCTAATTTCCCGTACAAGTCTGTCTGCGGCCTACATGTCCTATTACTGTATAAATGCTGACCACTGCAGGTTTTTCTCCCACGTCACGCCACAAGATGACTAAGTAAAATAATTTTAGGTTTTATACACAAGAGCAGCACATTCTGTCTCTCACTCAAATGCCAGCTGTCTTATTCCTTTCAAAGAAAACCTGGTTTCAGAGTCCCGATGCAGAGGAAATAATGAAGCCAAAAACTACAACTGACTGTAGCTGTATGCTCTCTCTCTCTCTCTCTCACACACACACACACACACACACACACACACACACACACACACACACACACACACACTACCTTGGCGTGACTTTAAACAGTATATCAATGGAACGAAGAGAAGGAAAAAGACAAACACCATGGCAACAGGTTCAATAGGATGCATTAAATGTATTCAACCATGAAATTATATAAGCGTTCTGTGTGGATTTAAGGTATCTGCCTCACCTATAGTTTGCTGTTGAATATGATTTTACTACAGGCAGGGCAATACATTTAGTGCGCCACTCTTGTTCAACACAGTGCCTTCCCAAAACTTAACTTGTGTTCTGTTATACCCAAGCCACTTCATGTGACAGTATGTTCATTACTATTGGTAATAGCCTACAGTACACAAGTTCAACCCACAGCTTCTAGGAATACTAGGAAAACCAGAGTTCCCTCTCGTGTGAGACCAGGCTTAGCAGAGCTTGAGCTGTGGTGCATTCATTACATAACCAAGTCTTTCTTTACCAGACCTTCCTGCCTGCCTGCCTGCCTGCCTGTCTGCAAACCCACACTCAGAAGGACACTCAAAATGATGTCTCCAAAATGCAGAAGAGCCATGGCACAACCAAGCCTGACGCAACGCTCTCATCCCATTCTAACACCAAGCTAAATGTTTGTCTGGATACAAGCCATAACACCGATATCAGAAGCTCTACTCTGAGCAATGAACTTTATTTTCAGGAATCATTTAACACTCGAAAGATTGAGAATTAAACAGTCCCCGCTCTCACAACTAGGGATGCATGATATTGATATAATGTGATATTGCGATATTGATCATGATAATTGCAATATTGATATTAATTTCAATATTTTTAAACATAAATAAAAACACAAAGGTTATGGGAAAATGCATCAACATACTCATAACATATTAAAACAAAACATGTTCAACTGACAGTCATCCTCTTTGATCTCTATTATGTAATTAGCTTCCTCAGCCTCATCTTCCTTTTTTGCCTAAATGAAACACAACTAAGCCAAACAGCCAATGGACGCATCTCTCCACTAAATAAAGTGAATACTGCATAAGCCTACTGAGTTTTGCCTGAGCATGTTTTTGAAAGAAAGGACTTCCAGTTTGGTGTGTAGACGTACTAGCATGATTACAACATGATGAAACGTCAAATTAAAATGCTAGAGGCCTAATGGAGTGGGATAAAGCAGAGCCTTACACTAGCCTGAATTAAAAGGTTAACCCAAGTAAAACTAGCAACACTATAATACTGTAATATAGCAGAGGTCCTCGCAATGAGCATGTGACATGGAAATGCCATTGTCACACAAGCCTATGGAGTGTTTGGGTATTCAAGGGTAATTAGCTAAGCATTGTAAACCAGACACAACACACTTAAAGAGTCGTACAATTGGTTTCATATGTATCAATGCGATATGTGTGTAGGTGTGTGTGTGCGCATGCATGCGTGTGTATGTGTGTGTTGTTTTTCCAGATTGGCAGGAACACAGTGTACTGGGCATAGTAACCCCATCACATCAATATGAAAGCAAAAGCCAATTCCTTTCCTATTAAGTAAACTAATGTCTATGTCCCAGGGGTGTAGAATGCCTACTGGGGCCACTCAGTACACAAATTTACTGCTATTTCCACAAATCTACAAGTTGCATTGAAAGAATATATCTACAACTATGGAGAATGGCAGCGTTTGCCGACAGGTATGAATGGAAAAAGGCTGGAATGTCAACTAAATGCCCCTCAGACACACAAAGACTATAATGCTGTAATATGCATATGCGCTCATACAGTAGCATGTAGTTCCAAGGTAGAAAAGATTACACCCAGATGTAAATCAACGCCTGACTGAACATCAATCAGAACTAAACTGGTGAATAATGTTGTCCTTGTTGAATATAAAATTTGATAGAAGATGAATACGGAGCAAAACCAAACTCTTTGAGGCTGTGAAAAAGACTCAGGAGAAATCGATAGCCTCAAGAGCCAGACAAATCTTGCGAGATATAATTGAATTGCAGTATGAGATAAAAGTGACCACCGTCCCATTGATTTAAAAAAAGACAGGCTCACTGGCAAAGTATGAGCCAAGATCAGAATCACAAACTACAATGCTGACAATAGACTAAAGCAACATGTCTTTGCAGGGTGCTGACAATATCTTGCAGTAACAAACCGGTTAGTCTACCTCCAGGGTAATGTGCAGTTGATTACAGTGCAAGACAGTCCTATAAAACATACAGTTAATAGATAAGATGGGAGTCAAATGAAACGCGTATCATGTTACTACTGCATCACATTATTGGTCTTGGACAGCAAAGACCATGTTGTTTCAGTATCTGGTTTTCAGGCCTACACCGAATCCACTATGACCGCCCAGAGTGGGGTTGTTGAGGGGGGTCTGTGGCCAGAAATGGACATGGAAATAGGTTGGTTGTTGGGTGACCTTTCACAGCTCAGCACCACCCACTCCAAGAATGTGAAAGTAAAACAGACCATGATCTAGCACCCTGGGGCATTTAAATGACAAAAACTGTGTCCTATCAGTGTTTAACACGGTTAACACACACACACACACACAACAATACAATAGGTTTAATTCTAAAATAACTTGTTTTGTAGTGTGTTATAGGTATATGGTTATGCGAATGGTTAAGTATATTTAAAAGAACTCAATTGACATATTTGATACAGCTACCCAATAGCAAATAGAAAATAAAAGGATAAGTCTACATTTACAATAGGTTTTGGGATGACTAGCTTTAAGATTACTAACCAGAAGTTGTTTCTACAAAGTTCAGAAATTGTCATAGTAGTTTGTAGCCTATTGACTAGCAGCTAGGCATACAATTAACGAATCATAACACAATACAGTGCACTGTTTTGTGCTACACGTCGACGGCAAAATTACCTGGCTTTGTGAGATAACGCCGTCTTTGTGGGGTAACCTCAGGAAGGACTGAAAAGCTACTGCTTCCCAAGCCGCACCGATCCCCAATTGGATTAAATAAGAGGTGGCCAATAGTCAGTCGCAGAATATCTCAGATTGGTTGATACCATAGGTTATACCCATCTTCTTCATTGACTATCTCTCCAACGTCGAAGTAAAGAAATTTGGCATGGTGTCGTAATCCCGTTGCTCGGTGTAATAACACACAATCGACAAAAATGATAGATGGATCAACATAAAAACAGAACAAAACTCACGCTGCATATTAAGTATGCTATTGTTAGATGAAAATTGTACACAGGACCACAGTAGTGTTGCTTATTGTATTGCAACGTCCGATAAGAAGATTGCTATAAAAATCCAGCAAAAAGCTATACGATATCATGTTGTAAAAATCCGTGGGTGGTGTGTTTACCTCTACACCGTTCCTGCTGGTTTCCTCGGGAGGAAATCAGCTGCTTCGCACTGGAGGGACGCCATTTGTCTGAGTGTGTTCCTGTATTCGGTCTTCAGTACTGAGCTGCCGCTGTAGTAACGAAATGTGTCCATCCCACAGGAAAATAGAATTGATAACATCGCCTTGTATGAACGAGCTGCATTAGGCTACTTAATAAATATGTAACACCAAAAGGCAAATACTTTGGTGAAGCACATTATGCAATAATAAAACCGATATAATACTATTAACACTGGTAACGTGTTTGCTAATGTGTGCATTGATCAAAGGAGTACATTCGGCGGAGGGAACATTTTCGATACGACACATCCGTAGCGCATCAGGAGCGCCGCATGCTGTCCAAATATCGACATGACCCATGTCACGCTTCCAGGTTTTTATAAAGCGTTTGTGTGTATGTGTGCGTGGGCGTGTGCGTGTGTATGTGTAGGTTATTGATTTTTAGAAATTAGCTGATGTTATGTAGGAATCCTACATAACATCAGCTAATTTAATAAATTCTTTTTTGAATAAATACCCTACACTTATTGCTCAGGCCCTACTTACAAAAATAATCCCTTGTAGTCCTGGTAGCATTGTAACATGAATTATGTACTGTATTGCATGCATATGATTTACTTATTGATCTCTGCAGTGCCATAATAGCATGGTAAACACAGCAAGCAATACTACTCATTTTTAGGTTTGATTTAGTTGTGCTGTGCTGTTTAACACGCATTGACAATAATGACTAAAATCAAAGATAAACTTACGTTATTTAGTATGTTAGCTGCAGCTGTATTTGCACGTTTAGTGCCACATGAGAATTATAAAGCTATAATCACACATTTGAACAGCTGTTAGGTGTAAGGTTAATCATATACTTTTTAAAAACAGTACTTGTGCTTTAGTGGAAAAAACAACATTTTTACAATGTATTTCTTTTTGCATTTTAAGACAAACAATATATAGCATCGACATAGAAAACTGACAGCATTTTATATAGCCTAGCACTTTTCCAACATTCCGGCTAATCAAGGTGCTGTACAGGATCGCCTCACATTCACACCGCTGGTGTAGCATCAGCAATAAATGGAGACACCTGACCACCAGCAGCAGTTATAGGGCTAGGCGTCTTGCTCAAGGATACCTCGACACTGAGGATGAGTTAGCAGGGTTTGAACCAGCAACTCCTGGATCACCTGTCACCCTGCTCTACACTTGCCTCTCTAAAGATGCCCCCCCTTTTGTTCCCTCCCATAATAACTAACTAAATACTATGCTTTACATATATATTTTCATAGTAAGCTTCGTCAGGGATGGATAAAAATACATCAAAATGTATTTTTAAAATAAAATACCAAATACCCTTATTGTATGTGTATCAAGATAAACTAATACAGCAGCCACACAATGTATCAAAATAAACTACTGTATTTTTGTATTTAAAGTTTGTTTGTTTTTTATTAAAAAAATTATATTATCCAAATGAAGCAAATGAAATCATTTCACAAACCTATCAATCGGCCTATTTGATCTAGCTTTACACTTTACCAGTGAGAGAGCCTACATGTTGACAATGAGGGCCCGGCCAGCCTACCCTATTATATAAGACACAGTGATAAGTGCTCTATCATAATGAACCTCAAAGCACTATGGTAAACAGTATCCAGAGTATGTATAGAGACTGACAAGAAGCATGCATATAGATGACATCCCTATAATCAAGAATAGGCATAAAAGTCGCATTCACAAGTTTTTTTCTGGCTTCAAAAGAAAAACATGACTTATTTCTAAAATAACAACCCCTTTAACATGTTTTTTAACCACATGTAAAATATGCGTCTTAATCGAAAGCCAGTCATTGATTAAAATTCCAAGATATTTGTATACCGACACAGGATGAATAATGTTTCCATGTAGAGTGGTAAGTAATGGAATATCTGTAGATTTTTTCTTTGAATTGGAAAACATAATATATTTAGTTTTATCAGCATTTAGTACAAGCTTCAAGTGATTAAGTCTTTCTTGAATCACATTGAAGGCCAACTGCAACTGACAGGTCTGTAGGCAGGAGGGTTTGCTATAGCAGTAGGTGTTGTAGTTGGGTCCTCTGTGCCCACCTGTGTTTACTGAAAACATAGGTAATATCCGAAAACGCGACACTGTGTTTGCATGTGCGCGAATGTACAAGCTTGTGTGTGTAGGCCTGTCAAAGTGCATTTAATTGTTATTGTTATAGACAATTTACATGTACTGTATATATTATATCATTTATCAGAATACATTTGCAATTAGTCATGATTAAGTACAGAAAACCATAGTAGTTTAGCAAAAATAAAAATAAAAAATTTAACCAAGCCATGTGATCATTTTTAATCAAGTTTGCTTTGGTTTTGAAGATATTAAAATGGGAAACTCTCCCCTGCTGAAAGATATGGTAGGCTCATCTTAGCAATTGTTCATGGATGCTCCCAGCAAGGCCCCTGCGTACAAGCATCTTTGGAGCTTCCCCCACCAAAATGGTATGTTTATTTTTTATTTTTATAGGGACGATGCAACACAATTTTTCCAGTACAAGCCAGAAACGGATGTGTTGCACATAGGGTTTATAGCTATGGCTAATTTTCAATTAACCTATACAAAAACACTTAATAACAACATATTATTATATGTAAAAAGGTATATAATTTTTATGAGAAGAGATAACAGACTCCTCTAGATTACTCAGACAGGATTTACAACCTAGGCAACATATCAAGTTTATTTATATAGCCCTTAATTAATCACATTGCAGTCTGACTACATCTGATTGGATACATTTTTCAGAATGGTTTCATTGGTTTAACAATTTTTTTTTTTATATAACAGGGTCAGTTGTTTTTTATTCCATCATAATTTCTGCAGTTTCCTTGTTAAGAAATGATTAGTGCGTAATATATAATTAGTTTTTATAGTTAACATCAAGTAAAATATTAAGTGACAGTTGCATTGAATTTGCAAGTCATTTAGACTTGCATTTGCAAGTCATTTAGCAAAGTCTTTCTTTTTATCCAACCTAAAACAATTTGTGAGGTACTACAAACCTACATAATCTCTTTAAACCAATTTTAATAATCAATATACACTCACCAGCCATCTTTATCAGGTCAACCTGTTACATATTTTTTGACCTTTTCAAAAATTGCAAGCTCAGATTGTTGTTAAAGGAAGGGTTAAAAATACATATTTTCAGGCAACATTTTAGTATAAGTCAAAAATATGATTTAGCAAAAATGTTAGAATATTAAAATAAATATTTTTGAACAAATCATTTGTGGTCTCTAAGTCCCCTAAAGAAAGTCAATGTAAAGTCAATTTTAACAGAACATAAGGGTTCAACTGTGGCTGCGTTAGCCTAACATTCACTGTGGCTAATGTATTGATAATGAGGCTTTATTATCACATTCAATGGGAGACGAGAGCAGTAGAGTATAGTAAACCCATACATGTGTCTCCTCTCTACCTAATCCTGCTTACCCGACACTTAATATTCCTAAAAAAGTTTGTTTAAAAAAAGTGTTTATTTTAATTACTCAAACAACACCCTTTCACACACACACACACACACACACACACACACACACAACCTATTAATTATATTTTGTACAATATTTTGAATAAACATTTCGCATTCTTGGCATAAAGTATGGCATCAGTATTCCTATTTCACGCAGATGCAGTAACTACATTTATTACGATAACTGTTTATCACTACAGTATACTATGTGTAAAACTGCTGTGATTATTTGTAAAAAAAAAATATATATATATTTTATATTTGTAAAATATAAAATATACCCTCCCCCCCCATAAGTTAGTATTTTCATTCTGTTACTGACTAAATAATATGCTTTAAAATATATATTTTTATGGTAAGCCTCATACGTACAGCTAACAGCTTAAAGTAAATATATCAATGTATGTATCAATATAATACATGTGTGCCTTCATCTAAATGAGCTGCCCTTCTGGATAGGGTAGATATTGAGTTGTTTCACCACTCCAGCCGCATATCTGCTTTACTCCATTTATATTTTCCCCCTCTCCTGAGAAACATCTTCTCGTCAAAGCCACTGAAACGAATGGCCTCTTGCACGCCAACATCAAGTATGGACTTAGATGGGTCTTTCCTCCCTTTTCTACAGTCCAGGAATCGCATCTGACAAAGAGAAGGCATGATTAAAAATAATAATAATTTGAGATTATATTGATTTCATTAGCAACAATATATCTCGCAAAGGTAACATATCAGTATAACTTTAACCCTATACAATAATTAATACATGTCAATTGCAAACTCTCCATTTTGAGATTTATTTTCTTCCAGGCCAAAAACCCAGATAAGGAATTTAAACTAAACATAATTAAGACCAGGTATACTTACATATTCATCCAAAATTAGGTAGGAATCCCTCATCTGTAGATAAAAAAACATTTCCATAAAAATCTCTTCTTCACCTTATTTCACCTATTGTATTGTATACACCTTCCTCACAGAAGTGATACCCATCTGTATCACATGCATATTGAATATAGCTTATGCATATTGTCACAATGCTCACATTAAGTTCCACCCCAAAATAGCACTACTAAAATATGACATATATTTTAATAATTTAGCAGATGCTGTCACGTTAATAAGTGATAGGTGTGTATGTGTTGGAAGGTGTCTCCAGATGTCTGCCTTACAGTACATGTGCTCCATTAGACTTCCATACCTTCTGGTTGGACTCAGGCACGAGGCAGCTGATGTCGCTATGGCGATCCAGAAATTCCCCAAACTGCTGCTGACTGATGACGAACCTCTCGGCCTCCCTCAAGGCACTATCCCCAGCATTCTCCCCGTCTATCAACAAGCACTGGAACACCTGGTTTAAAACACACTAGTTAGCACTGGAACACCTGGTCTAAGACACACTAGTTAGCACTGGAACACCTGGTTTAAAACACACAAGTTAGCACTGGAACGCCTGGTCTAAGACACACTAGTTAGCACTGGAACACCTGGTTTAAAACGCACTAGTTAGCACTGGAACACCTGGTTTAAAACACACTAGTTAGCACTGGAACACCTGGTTTAGTTAGGCAGTTCATCAAACACACACACGCGCGCACACACAACTACACCCATAGTTTAAAACCCCCACAGATGCCATTCAATAACTGTACCTTCCATCGGACAGGGTTAAGCTTCGAGATGTGCTCTGTCATGTCTTCTTCTACATTGAAGGTGTTTATGACAGAGTTGATCTTAAAGGCCACTTTATATTTGCAACACCAGTCACAGACTTTGAACAGGTTGTCTATATGGCTCTTCCTGCCTTGAGCTCTTCCGATCAGCTGATTGGTTTCTTCATTAAAGCTGTCACAGGAAACGGCCAGGATGTCTAGGTACTCGCCTGGGGTAGACAGACAAATGAAACCATGCTAAAACGTCATGACTGTTCCCCGTCTCCTCTGCCTGCACGTCCCCTCCAAACCTGTGGGTGTCCTCGCTGTCTTCCCTGTCCCTAATCAGTAATCATCGCTTCGTGTGTTAAGTCTATGGTTAAATAACCTGTCTTCTGTCAGCCATGGGTTGGAACACGTCTATATTGCCTTGTATATTTATGTTTGGAGTTATGTTCTGAAGGTCATCAGTTAACGACCATATCAATAATATTCTTGCAACCATAGTCCTGGGTCCTCATTACCACCTCCTGACGTGACACTAAACAGCACCACACACAGGTTTATACTTTATGTAGGCTGTACTAATAGCCTGTAATATATATAGCCTAAATAAATTTGTAGTTAACAATCAACTTGCAGCAATAATTCTGCCATCTAGTGGTAACTATATGAACATCTATGGAATGCCATTTAAGTCAATATAAAATCAAAACAAAAAAAAGCATGAATAAAATAAAAATAAAATTAATATGCATATAAAATAAATATGGCAATACAAATATAACCACGCCCCATAATTTGCATATGAGATAAAAAAGGACCAAATATATATATTATGTGGCTTGATGGCTTTATGAGATAAAAGCCCCCTGCAATGAATAAATGTGTAGAATTATGAAATAAAGGTCCGCTGAAAAATATAAATGTAGTCCTTTGAAAAACATAATTTTGAAATTAAAGAAACATTTATTTATTTATTAATATAATATTGGCATAAATGGCATTCCATGATAAGCAAAAATTTATATTTTTTTAATGTATAAATTCACATTATTATTTTATAACCGACAGAACAATGCATTCTCACCATAGTTCTGGAACCACTTTTCTTTGATCATACTCCCATTGCTGACGATGCTGACGCTTGGGAGGCCAAGGTCTTGTTTACAATATTGGACTAATTTCCCCAGAAATTCACCTCTGTTGTGCAGGAAAGGCTCTCCCCCAGAGAAGTTGATCTTTTCCATACCTAACGATGAGATTAATGTGCAAACATTAGACCAAAAGTTAGACCACGGTTTAATGACACTGGAACTGCCCAATCAGATAGGTCAATCAATCAATTGATTATATAGGTTACTTAAAATCTCGTTTTTACCTGATTCTTTAAGAAGTTTGAGCCCACTCTTTGCCTCTTCTAACGGTAGGACGAATGATGTTTTAGCCGTGTGGAAACAAAATCCACACTTATAGTTGCACTGCCGTGTAAAATGGTAATTTACACTTGTTGGAGTAGTGGTTGTAGTTTCCTTGTCATTTTCACAAAGTGGCGCTGATGCGATGCTTGATCCTGACAAGAAGTGGTTCTCGCCTGCGCTCCCAGCATCTGGAATCCAATAAGATAGTTTTGCGAAGAAGCGTGAAAATAGGCTGCTGACGAGCTGCATAAGCATCTTCAGAAAAACGACTTCAGAGAAAGACATATCTACACTTGTCAACACAAACTGGTTCTAGTTGTCAATGAATGTCGCTGTTTCTTATATAGGCCTAGAGCTGGTTTCCCTTTATGTCACATGACATTGCAGAAAAAAAGAAACATTACCATAACTTTCAATTTAAGAACAGTGAAAATGAAACATAACATTCCTTTACATTGCACATGTACCAATATACTGTAGGCTAATGGTAGAATACATAGGCATAATCAAGTCAAGTTTACATCACATTAAAGTCTAAAAAGGGCTTTATGAGATCAGATTTCTGATGTAAATAAAGGACACCCCCTTAGCCTGGTCCCCCTCCTACACCCAGAAGCAATTAAGTAGTAATTTAACAACATGCACATGTATTGTTAAATAGCTGTAGGCCTATATACACCATACACACAAGCTATGCATATGTAACGGTGGTCAGCAGGTAGCTGTGCGGTGTTAATCCTCACTCTCCGACACCTCATAGGACGCTCTGGCGATGCAGGCCAGAGCCCATGGGTTTTTGGCCTGCCTTGTAGGAGCGTCCGCTCTCTGCGTGGGAGATCAGAGTTCGATTCCCCGAGGAGGACGGATGATCTGCGTCACACATACACGATTGGCATATTGTACATAATACACCCAGTTCCAGGAGCAACATTGTACAACAGTATGCAAACAGATACTAAGATCACACGCCAGAGAAATGCAGCTCACGCAGGCCAGAGAAATGTGCAACTCATGCAGGCGCAGCGACACCTTACGTCAGTAGAGTACATTACTTACAAGATTTCGTTTCGATTGTCCAGCGTCCCATAAGTTTCGATTTCGCTCCAGCACGCAGTGTACGAAAATGGGCAAGGCAGGCTAATATGCCTTCCAGAAAGTCCGTAGTTTTTAAACTATTCTGATGGCAAGGCGAACCATGTCTGTCCTCGGTCACTGGTCTTCGCGTGTCTTTTCAGTGGACAGAGGTGGACTATCTCCCTCCATCTACTATGCACTCAAAGAAAATTACGAGCAGGACAAAGCCCCAGAGCTGTTCAGAAATATCGACGTATCGAAGTATGCAAGGTGTTATTCTCTTTTTGTCTGTGCAGATGACAGAATTCAAAGGGCAAAGCTCCACTGGACGCTAAAAGATAAACTCTTGAAAGAGTTGCCTCGGGAATGTGAACTTTTGCAAATGTGTTCGTTTCTGCCCAATACAAAAGACTCCCTGCTCAAGGGATATTTCGTTAAAGATCCATCCATATGCTCCTGTCTGACCGAGAGAGTATTTCGTGATTTAACCCAGAATGGGTCCGTTTTAGTGTGTTCCTATATGCCACAGGAGAGTGGACGTCTGTGGTCTCAGCAGCTGTGGTCCCACGCAGAGAGCCAGCCGAAGAAATCAGCAGAGACATTTGTGGTGGTACACACCAAGGCACCCGACTATCATCCATCAACTCTCAACATCGTAAATTCTGACGTTTTCTACAGTTTTAAGGAAGCCTTTCAAATTATACAGGAGGTGTGTTTGCTTTTTAAACCTGTACTACTATGTGCTGTTGTGCTAATAGCATATAGGTCCTATACACAAACTTTTAAGTCATTATTTGTAGTGGCTATACTGTAGTAGACTATGCTACAGTACAGTATGCAGTAGACTGTATCACAATTAAATATATCGTACATGCATAACTTGCAATATCGTTACCAGCCGACTCCAACACTTACGACTTTGCCTTACGCTTACGTCATTAAATATATTAATTTGACAGAAGGGCACCGTCGCGTGGTAGATAATGGAATAACACCAACGAAACATTAAAGATAATGTTATGCGTGTATTTACGACAGCTCTCTACATCCATGTATTGTGTGCAGTGTCGTGACATAATCCCCGAGTCTGCAGCAGTACTACAGATGGTGGTGGACCAGACAAATGAGCCAAGACACAAGCCGCACCGCCCTGTTGTAGTCATAGAAGGGCTAGATGCGACAGGTAAATTACATCAAATGTATAGCCCATAAATGAATACAACCAGTATAATGTAACATGCCTTCCAGCTGATTGATGGTGCGAACGTTTCCTGCTAATGCTGTTATCTGTCAGTGAGCGTTTCTTAATAGTAAACAAAAGTGTAGCTGTAAAAAACGTCTTATTGAGAAGCTTGCACTCATCCAGCACTCCTGACAAAACCACTATAGGTGTAACCTGCAGTATGCAAGTCTTAGTCAAGTGTTTACTTGGATGTACAGTATGTGTATCAATGAAGAAACATGTATTAACATATTTATAAAAAAAACAAAAAAATATTAATACAAAAAATAATAATCTTAAAAAAATGCAGATAAAATAATACATAGGCATAACAAAAATTAATAGTAGGCTAATGTACTGTATACTGAGAAATTACCAGGTAATCACCAATGACTGACTACATAATTCTTTAACAATGTTGTTTATTCACTGCGTACATGGGGAAATGAAAGCGTTACCACACCGAGTTCAATCAAAGCAAAACTGTTGATAACGACACCCCTTGGCCCAGACCGCCGTGTTGCAGAATGAGATGTCAGGCCTGTTCTTTGACCCTCCCCAATGACAGGTAAGACCACCCTGACAGAGGCTCTGAGGTCGGCTCTGGGGGCCACGTTGCTGCGGTCCCCTCCCCAGTGCTTGTCCCCCTGGAGGGCCCGATTTGATCAGGAGCCTCCCCTGATCCGCAGGGCCTTCTACGCCCTGGGAAACTACATTACAGCTCAGCAGATAGGCCAGGAGGCCGAGCGCTCGCCTGTCATTGTTGACAGGTAAGACAGACAACCGTTGTCATAGGAGCATGTTAGCCCACACACCCTCCCTCCCTCATCTGCTGGGACGTTGTAGAGGATCAATGGGACTAGAGTACTACACAACACAGTAAATATATACTACACAGCACAGTAAAAATCTACTACACAACACAGTAAATATCTACTACACAACACAGTAAATATCTACTACACAGTAAATATATACTACACAGCACAGTAAAAATCTACTACACAACACAGTAAATATCTACTACACAGTAAATATCTACTACACAGCACAGTAAATATCTACTACACAGCACAGTAAATATCTACTACACAGCACAGTAAATATCTACTACACAACACAGTAAATATCTACTACACAGCACAGTAAATATCTACTACACAACACAGTAAATATCTACTACACAGCACAGTAAATATCTACTACACAACACAGTAAATATATACTACACAGCACAGTAAATATCTACTACACAACACAGTAAATATATACTACACAGCACAGTAAATATATACTACAAAACACAGTAAATATCTACTACACAGCACAGTAAATATTTACTACACAGTAAATATCTACTACACAGCACAGTAAATATCTACTACACAGTAAATATATACTACATAGCACAGGGGGGTGGGAGGCAGCTCAGTGTTTTGTCTCTAAGTGTGGCCTCTCCCATGCCATCACCCACCCATCCATCCCTCCATCATACCTCCATCCATATATCATCCATCCCTCCATCCCTCCATCATCCACCCATCTATCATCCCTCCATCCACCCATCCACTAATCAACTAACCCCTCCCTCCCTCCAGGTACTGGCACAGCACAGCAGCCTACGCCATCGCCACGGCGGTGTGCGGCCCGGTGTGCGTCCTCCCAGCGGAGGGCTCGGAGGTGTACCGCTGGCCCGGGGACCTGCTGCGGCCCGGCCTAGTGCTGCTGCTCACCCTGGACCCAGAGGAGAGGAGGAGGAGGCTGAGGGGACGAGGCCAGGGGGAGACCCAGGAGGAGCAGGCTCTGGCTGACAACCAGCTGTTCAGGCTCAGGTGAGTCCAGGGTCTGGAGGGAGGGGGGGGGAGAGAAACCACACCTGAACAGCTGATGTGTCTCAGTCAAACGCTAAGGACCTGCTGCGTTTGACCAAATCAGCCTGCAAGCGAATACAGAAGGCTTACCTAGCCAGTGTGATCATTTGTGACTGAACCTGCCATTCAAACGACCTCGTCATTATTGTTATTACCAGTGTTGGGCAGTAACTAGTAACTAGTAACTAGTTACTAGTTACTGTAATATTATTACTTTTTTCTGTAACTACAGTAGTAGTGCAACTAATTACTATTTCCAAAACGGTAATAATATTACAATTACTAATCCAAGTTATCCTTTGGCGACACCATTTTAAGTTGGAAAAAGTCATCAATTGCAAAATATCGCAATATGGTAAAAATCGCGACAATATCGCATCGTGGCACGAGTATCGTGATAACATCGTATCGTGGGGCCTCTGGTGATTCCCATGCCTATTACACAGTATACTGTGGCTCTATGGTCAGTATCCTTCTGTGTGTATGGCAGACAAAAAGATAATTAGGCTCTGTAAATGGGAACACAAACTAAGTGGTGCAGACTGCACCACACAACACTATCCCGGGCTTGGTGATGTGATGTATGTGCAATCACACACCACACACACCACACACATCACACACACCACACACACCACACACACACATACACCACACACACCACATACACACACCACACACACACACACACACACCACACACCACACACACACCACACACACACACTAGAAGTGTCTCCTCTATCTTCTCCTGACCCGTCAAACACTTAACAATCAATTACCTCCCCACGGGGCGGGCGGCTGATGAGAAGCAGCGTGTGATTAGTTGCCGTGCCAACGCTCCCTCCGCTCAGCGAGGCAGCTTGGTGCCGGCCAGCCACTGGGCAGGCTGGGTCAGAGGCCCGGCCATTCATTCTGCCTGGCGGACATGATGGTCTCAGCACACGGCAACAGCCAAATGTTGGGCCAGCAGAACTATAGCACTCACAGAGAGTTGACTCCCACTGGGAGGAAGATAGATAGATGGGGGAGAGAAGGGGAGGGTGGGGGAGAGAAAGAGATGGGGAGTATGAGAGGGGGGAGTTATTGGGAATGTCAGAGTGAGGGAGAGAGAGAGAGAGAGAGATAGAGAGAGAGATAG
>JAODTR010059399.1:0-17084 GCA_025399935.1 Amblyopsis rosae
TGGCTCCAGACGGGGGCCCCGGGCTTCCTCCGGGCAGGGTAACCTCTCCTCTTGAGTGATTTTTCATAGGGGTCTTCACCGAACCCAAGCTCAGCTTAAAGTTGGCGAGTGGGTGTGTGCGTGTCTGACTGTGTGTAACTGGCTCTGTGTGTACATGTCATGTGCACACAGACATAGCCCTGTATCCAGCTAGACATGGGATGGGGGATTGGGTGGGTCAGCATGGGGGGCGGGGGGTGGGAGGGGTGAAGGGCTGATCGTGGAGGCCCAGGATGAGGCCTCCCCCCCGTAGCAAAATACCCACAAAAGCAGTGACCCTGAAGCAATCGCCCCCCGCCTCACTGGTATTCTAGCCAGCCAGCCAGCCATGAAGTGGGCCACCAGCCGCTCTGTAGGGGGAAGGGGGTGTTGGGCAAGGTTACGAGGGCTTCACCTGAAGGGGGGAAATGATTCCCACACATGGAATTGGAGTTAGATTTTGAGAGATTATAGGAAGACTTTTAGAGCCTACTACCATGTGTGTGTTCTCACACATTCACAGACGCACACATAAATATACATAGAAGGGCTGCTAATTTGACGTTTCCCCATTAACCATGCGGGAACCTTTTCCACATGTGAAAGGGAATTTAAATGTGTGTCAGCGTTTAAGCTGCCGGAGTACCCACCTGCCTCCACTGGAATGCAGTGTCTGGAATGCGACGCCTGATGAGTTGCCCGTGCAATTTGATTTTTGGGTGGAGGTCAAAGGTCACCGAAGGCTAGGGGTGGGGTTAGGGGAGGATTTTTAGACAACGCCAGTATTCGCATTGGATCCCTGGATGACATGTTATGACAGGGATCAGGCGTTTATGCTGAGTGGCTTAAAATCTCAATCCATAGTTTGAACTGCCAGGGCAGACTCTGCTAACGTTGTTATAGCGAGGTGGGGGAGGGTTGATGGGAAACATAGCCACTCTCGAAGCAGGTGAGCTAGTGACACTAACACCACCAAGGCAAGGAACACAACGCTGTAAAGCTAACAACAGACTGCACTGACTTCCAGTATTGAGGAGCAGTGGTCAGTTTCCCCGAAATTGCTTTGATTTCCTAAGACTGTGCACAAGAGCATGGTGATTTTATTGCCAGTAGATTTTGCAACTTCTAAAACCACAGTAGTAATTTAAATAGTCGTATGCATTCATGTTTTGAACACCTTGGCTGATGGTGAAAGCACTAATCAGAAGCGACATATTCCATAGTACGTACAGTACTTGCAGTTTTTAAGTGGTTTGAACTTGACTGACCTCTAGTGGCCAAAAGTGATTGTTATATTTATGGGTCAAGTTTATATTCATTATTTCATATTTGTAAGCTCCGCCTCTACTATTCTCTGTGCTTTGTACATATGGTAACTCTGGTGACTCATTTTAAACTTTTTGTCAGTTGGCTGCAAAACCGCTGCCAAATAGCACGCATTTGAAAATCACCATTAAACGTTGTGAAACGGTCAAAAGTTGAAGATGGTTTATTCTCTTGCTAATAACCGTCTGGAACATCTTGTATCACGTGACGTCTGACATTGACTGGAGAGTTTCCAGACTGATTTGTAGAGCGGAACAAATTGTGGAGCTTGCAAAATGATGATGGTCTGGTACCCACCCAATCCCCCATCCCATGTCTATATACAGTATCCTGAAAGCCATTTCAATCAGAGTCGTTATTCACAATCACTGACAATCATCGTTGCCAAAAGAGCTACTAGGCGTACATGCTTCCCTTAAATGACACCCTAGAAGCATACAGCTTACAGTATTTTGTTGTAGTTATTATTTGTGTTATATTGTATTATAGCTCACTAACAAATATTCTTCCTTCCACAGGACTGTGAGTTGGCCCAATGTCCCAGCAGCCACCCTATTCCACTGGGAACTAAAGTCCCCCCCCATCAGGGTTACAAAACCCAGTGGCGTTTTGGCTCCTGGACACAGGTTGGTGCTTTTCTTCCGTCATGCCTGTGAAAGCACATTCATCCACCTCACTGTTGCACAGCCGCCTTCCAACATCTATCCTCTGTGTAACAGTGCAGCTCCAGCTGTGGCAAAGGGACTCGGATGCGCTACGTGAGTTGTCGTGACAACCAGGGCGGCGTGGCGGAGGAGGAGGCGTGTGCGCACCTGCCGAGACCCCCCGCGCGGGAGGTGTGCTCCGTCATGACCTGTGGACGGTGGAAAGTCCTAGAATGGTCCACGGTAAGGGCTATTGCATACGATGTGTGCTCGTGTGTGTGTGTGTGTGTATACTGTATATAGCTTGCATTGGCTGAAAGGTGGTTTCAGGGAGTGTAAAGTATTAGTCAAGGCATTTGCCTGCAGAATGTGTGATTTCTTCCCCCTTGGGTCTGCAGCTAATTATCCACACTTTGAGCCATGCTGGTTAACGTTCATGATGTGGCGATTGTTTCTGTGCAGATGTTCCCCGCTTCACCGCGAGGAAGCGTGTTTCTCCTGCTGATTATCAATCTGCATTGTTCTTCACCTTACGTCAACGCTCACACACACCATGCCTCTATGAGTTGCGGCCCTTGTGGGCGTGGCTGTGGGGATGGGAGGAGGGTGGGAGAGGTTGAAATGAGGCGAGCAGGGGGGAAAGGAATGAGAGAGAGAGAGGGAGAGGGAGGGGGGGAGGGGGGTTAGAGAAGGCTAGTTTGCAGATGTTTTTAATCCACCAGAGTGCCGGTGATATACTGTAGTACTGCCAGACTACAGCTAGTCATTGTGCACACACACACACACGCGCACGCACGCACACACGCACGCACGCACACACACACACAAACACACACACTCGACATACACACATGCAGGCCCTCACACCATGGTGCCAAAGACACTTGTTGACCCCCAGGCAGGAAACAGGAAGTAGTTCATCTCAAGGCCACATAGGTTTCAAGGAAACCAAAGTCAGCTACATTTAGTTACTTGCAAACAAACACAGACTCACACACACACACACACACACACGTTTCCAGCATGGACATGGGCCGCATTGACCTGCTGCACATAATACAACAATGTATTTAGATATACTTCCTTATCGATAGCTTATGGAGTCACATGTAAGCTATTACTTTTCAAACAGCGTGTTCTGGCCAGTGTAATCTAAGGCTGTGCAACGTGTGTGCAGTGTGTGTCTAATGGCCTTTCTCCATTATGTGAGCTCAATATGTACATCTGTACTGTATCTATCTGAACCAGCAGTGTTCTAACAATTGGGCCCACAACATTACACGTTGTACACGTTTAAGGGGAGGTAGACCCCCAACTACAAGAGCAGTGTTTATGTGTCTCCTTTTGTGTGTTTGTGTGTATGCATGTGTGTGTGTGCACGTATGTATGTGCGTGTGTGTGTGCGTGCGCTGCTAGTGCTCAGTGTCCTGTGGCCAGGGGAAGTCCACACGACAGATTCTGTGCGTCGACTTCAACGAGCATGAAGCGAATGCCAGTGAGTGCGACCCCGACGACCGTCCTGCCACGGAGCAGGACTGCGCCATGTCCCAGTGCCCGAGCCGCTCCAGCGAATCCCGACCGCCATCTTCCACGACCAGCGCAGGCGCCGGGAACATCCTGCCCCATCCAGCCCACCAGTGGAGGACTGGACCTTGGGGAGCGGTGAGGGAGGCTGCTCGCCATCTGCTGGGCATTTACAGGCTCGTTTTGGGGGAATCCTAGATGTAAAACCCCGCTGGTCATTCAGGCTCAGGTTTAGCCTAGTGTAACCAGACCCAACAAGTCTGGACACACTCGGTTGGTGATTGTTTACAGTCTTTGCATTCTAGGGGGTGTAGACATCGGGTTCATTTTGACACTGTTGGTGCAGACATTTACAATTGCTTCATCCTTCATCTAGCTCTATTTAGAATCAAATGCAAGACCTCATCAGTCAAAACCACTGTTATATCTTGGTTTTTAACGCCATTAGGTTTCATATCCTTTAAATAATTTAAACAAGGATCCAATATATCATATCATGCGTGTTCTCCTATTATTATCAGAGACTATGTAGAGTGTAGTGGCTTTTTGAAGTCAGACTCAGGAAGGAGTTTCTTGAGAGACTTGTGTCTTGTATTATTTCTCTCTCGTTCTGTGTAACGTGGTTAATATCCTGTGATGTAATGATGCAGAGCAGAGTAACCTAACCTAGAAGGCAGATTCTGTTCCCATTTGTGTTCCCTGTATTGTTTGAATGTAAAATGCAGTGTGGCTATAATCTCTGTCTCAAAATAACTTCTGCTTAAAATAATTCTGGGAAATGATGAAAGCTATTCGAGTTGACTCTTTCTTCCTTTATCCGGAGGACATGCGTTTAAATATAATCGTTGTAGGCTATAATCTACAGTTCTTAGATGTCTCTTTTTTATTGTTCTGTGAATTGGCGCCATATGTAAGAGACATGTAGTCTGTGTGTGCACATCTAGCGCCATAACCTGACAGCTATGTTTGTGGTACAGTACATCTTTGCAGACCTATACTGTAGTACACGGTACTACAATATATGGTCGGTCTGATGTAGCCCACATTTGTATATCGTTGGTTGGCTATAGAAACTATACCAACTTGCTTTATTTTCTGTTGATATTGTTTCTAACGACCCACCCCCCCTTCCAATTCATATTTCAACACACCCATGCACCCATGGTTTTGTGTGGGTCACCTACTGTATCTGACGGTGTGCTGTCCCCTCTTGATGACACCACAGTGCTCCAGCACGTGCGCCGGAGGCTTCCAGCGACGTGTGGTGGTGTGCCAGGATGAGAACGGCTACTCCGTGCACAACTGTGAAGAGCGAGCTCAGCCAGCGGAACAGCGCTCCTGTGAGTCCGGGCCTTGTCCGCAGTGGATCTACGGGAGCTGGGGAGAGGTAAGAGGATGTGTGGGTTTTCTGCCCTGGTTGTAACCATTATACTGGCTTGTTGTTATTTTATTTTTGATTAGCTAAAGTTTACACATCCTTAGCTTGATTTTAGACATAATAATAATAATAATAATAATAATAATAATAATTGTTTGAGGACGCCTTTCAAGACTCTCAAGGACATCTTGCTTTACAAATAAAACATATGACTAAGACAGGACCATACAAGTTAGAAATATAAGATACAAAAGTGTGAAAAGTAAAAGGAGACTGAGAAGAGATCTCATATATGAGGAGGTCAGTAATATTGGTAGGGGAATAGTTAGGCTATGTAAAACAGACATGTGCTCTCTCTCCCTCGCAGACCGCTCTAGTTCGCTTTTCTGGGACATTATATACAATTTGCGGGCGTCAGGGAGCCGCTATTAAAATGCGGGAGACTCGGGAACTTCCGGGAGAGTTGGGATGTCTGGACATATGCACGGCATGAGCCACCGGCTGCTGATTGGCCTGCAAACCTTGTTATAATTTAGGGAAAAGACGTGGGAGGGGAGAATGTGTCTCTGTGATGATGATGTGTCTCTGTGTAAACTGTGTGGACAGCACATATGGGCGGGCTGGCGGACATTTCTAGGTGGTTGGTTATTTGAACAAGTCACCGTTGTGACATAGGAACTGGGACAGATTCCGACGTGCTTTTTTTTCTGTTGATACCCTATTGTTTCTTACGACTGCGTAGAAGGGCCATTGTTGAAATTTGTTTTCCTAATATTTCCAGAATAAAGTCATAACTGTATGAGTATAAAGTTGTAATTTAAACTACGAGAATACAATCTGAATTCTAAGAGGATGTTTGCAGAATGGAGGAGCAGCCTGTATATATATAGCCTGGCACAGCCTGTAGACTTAATTCTACAAATCTAAATCTGCAAACAGGGGAATTAACACATTTGCATGGAATTGTCCTACTGTATGTAATCGGGACAATGAAGCAACTGTAGCAACATGAAATAATTTAGGAGGAAGAATCAGAGAAGAAGTTGCATTCTATGTTCAATCAGATTTCATTTTCGGCTAGCCTACTCTCTGGGTCAGCCTGCAGATTTGTTGGGGAGCCCCCAAGGGTGGTTACTGTGGAAATATACCCCATAGTCTGCAATAAATTTCACATCTCCTACGCCTCCGACCACACACTGTAACGATAAACAACCATTTATTGCAATGTCATGGCTTTAGTTTGTAAAGACTATATAGCCTTTAAGTTTGTTGAGTCTATACCCTATGTGTCAGTGTCAGTGTTGTAGTGATGACATATGACACCATTGTGTGTCGAAGTTCTGCTTTTTTTGGGTCGATTTTATGTAATGCATCCTCATTTCTCCTGAACGACGACTAATTGTCGCCTAGCTCTGATGTGAAACACACAATCCTCCTCGTGTGTTTGTCTATAGTGCACCAAGTCATGCGGTGGTGGGATACGGACCAGGCTCGTGGTTTGCCAACGTCCCAATGGCGAGCGCTTCAATGATCTGAGCTGCGAGATTCTGGACAAGCCACCGGATCGTGAGCAGTGCAATACTCAGTCATGCCCGTCTAGTCCCCACTGGAGCACAGACCCATGGAGCTCGGTACGCTCGTAAAACTACTCTATTCCCTTTTTTCACATTCCTTTCCCCCCAAAACAGTTTTTAACTTTTTCCTCCATAAGGAGTTTCAGCGATAAAGTTGTAATAGCATGACCAAGCCAAACAAGCTAACACAGCTAACAGGTGGCTTTTTGACTATGTTTTTGCTAGATAAATCAGTTACCCCTTCTCTCACCTTTAACCCCCTTCCTTCCCTATGCCCATCTGGTGCCTGTACAAACATTTATTTTTGTTGCACTTATCGTCAAAGATGCAATGACAAGATACATGCCAAAATGACAAAACTCTTCATTGACAGCTGTGACCGTATGACATTTTTTTGGATAACTTATCATAAAAGCTGTTGTTGGTCTTATATACCTTATGAAGAAATTCAGGACCACTGTATCAAAATGAAAGTTAGCTTGTAAAATAACCTCAAAATTAACCTCAAAATGTGATTTATATTGTGTCGTAGCACACTTACTATAGCCAGTCATATTCATATACAAATATCGAAGGATTTTGTTTTTGTATATCACAGGTTGGAGAAGTATATATATTTTAAGTGCTCATGTGCACAAGGCTTTAATGTCAAGTATTCAATATGTGGTTTTTACCTAAGTTGCTAAACTGACACTTTATTTTGCAGTTGATTTATAATGTAAAGGGCAGTAAATATGAAGTGACATGCTGACTCAACGCGTCCATTTGATGCAATCATACTATTATGTATGAACCAGTATTTTTCCTTGGAGAATTCCAAGCAAACAGATAAGACTGTAAAATAAAGTGTTTCAGGAATTTGGTTGTAATTAGAATGGATAGCATAGCCACTATATTACAGTTTGTTAGAAGGTTGTAATGCAGAAGTGTGGACTAATAGGTTTATTATTTTCTGCTCCAATGGTGCTTGTTAAGATACTGTGTTAGATAATGTTTTGTACATGGAGTTGGAGATGCTATGCTCAATACCTCACATGGAACAACTCAGCCATCCATTAAATGACGATAACTTACTCTACAACCTACAGTACATCATAAATCACACATTTCAAGCAACAGTATAAATGATGTAGGCTAAATGGAAAGTGTGTCATAGATTTGATTAGAATTTTGTAATCAAATTATTTATATATATATATATTGTCTTCATGTATGTCACTTGTACAGTAATGGCTGATTTTGACCTCGCGACAATCACAGGGGGAGTTAATATAGAGAGTCACTTAGTTTGGAAAAAAAATGTATGGTTGTCAACGGCGAGAATAAAATAATTTTTTGATCCCGTTTGAATTGTGACACGAAGTACACATTGATGTTTGTCTATTTAAAAGATTGTTTTAAAGTCAAGAATGTTCAGTTTGTTGTAAAAGTATAGAGTAATCTCAAGTTTTGTGTGTAACCGCTCAGTGAACTACAGCTTTCGTCTCGCACAACATACGTCACCAAAACGATACTTTCTTCGGCTTGTGGATTGTGGTGCGAAAACGTCATACTGTAACACTTACGTGACACAGGGTTTGTAGTCTTACTGATTACATATTCTTACACTCTTATACTTCAACAAATGCACAACAAAATGAGGCTTTCTTGACTCTAAAATGTTTCTTTTAAATAGTCAGACATCATACGTCTATTTCGTGTCACAAAGCAAACGGGATCTAAAAATAATTTGATTCTTACCGTCACCATACGTATTTATTACTTAATTTAGTTCCCATAATGCGGAAGTGACTTAGGGTCTCTATTGTTCTGCCTTCGGAGCTCAGCCACTGGGCCAATCTAAAGTGTCTACCTCATTCTCTGTTACGCGCTGTTGCTCTCTCTCTCTCTATCTCCCTCTTCTTTATTTATGCTGGCCGTGAAATGTTTAAGCTATCTGGTTAAGTAAATATCCATAAATTCACCTTATATTGCCTTTCACATTCAAGTAATTACTACTGCGTTTGACAAGTAGTTGATGCTTATCTAAAATGGTGGCAGATTTTGCCTTCAGCCCACCCAGGTGACGACAACCCCTGGTAATAAAGATCTGTATCAGCACCACACTAAGAACCTGTTAACACAGCAGTGAGAAGTGAGAAGATTGTCTTACTACGCATTGTTTAGTAATGGAATCGCCTATATGTGTAGTGTCAGGATCACTAAAACGTTTAGAAAGTAGAACACGTTATAGTTTACAGATCGCAATAATTTATAAATTGGACACTTTAATATATTTTAGTTTTTTATTGGAATAATACAAAAACAACATAGTAGCTTTCAAATGCAATTCCCATAATCAAATTATGTTCTTTTGTTCAGTTATTTTGGTTAATCCCATTTAAACATTGCAGTGTCAGTCTGTGTCTCAACAAATATTTTGTATATTTATGTAATTACATGTATTTAATGCTCCTTCACCATAATACCATGTCAATATATAAAATTTTTCATGGAATTTCTGTTCATTTTCGTAAAGGATATGATTAAAGTTTAGTAGCGATACCTTTGAAGGCTTCTTTCATGTTTACTATTATAAGTGTTGAAGAGTACCCAGGTTATATTTAATGAGAATTATTTATTTAGCGATGGTCGGTCTTCAATGTCCTAATTATAACATCATTCACTTTTATGGCATGGAATTATCTTCTAAATATACCAAGAACTCAAACCTCTTCTATTTATAATATTATCTCTTACTGGCATGTCAGCTTACACTAACTCACACCAAAGGAGCAGTAGTTCTAAAATAGTCCGTATAAATGAGATAATTGTTGCAAGGAACCACTAAAAAACATTCATTACTATAACCTTACTGTGTAAAACTTTGTAACCCAGTTAAAGAGATCAGCAATATTTTGTGGACCTCAATTTGAGTGTTGGAACTAAAAATGACCGGTCTTATCTTTACAGTTCAGTAATTACAATGTGAACATGAAAGTGGAATTGGCCTATATGATTTAGTGCTTCACTGACGTATTAGTAAGGTGCTTAGAATATCTGGACGCGGGTCTGGCAAATAGCTTATAAAGCAGTCCTCACGGCTAGGGCCTTCACTCAATTCAAATACAAATCACTCAACAGAATAGGTCTTGTTATTTTATAGGGTCAGGACCTCTTTACGCTCTGTGTGTGTTAGGAGTTCCAAGGTCTTTGTGTCGAGGCAAAACTATATTCCCCATGACTGGAGTTCCTATTTAATTTAGTGTGTTCATTCATTCCATATTGTCCACCACGGCTGTTTTGGAATGCCCGGTGATGCGTGCTCTTCTGTAAAGTCATCATTTCCCTTTGCCCCCTATATGCGGGGTGTGGTTACAGGGACTCAAATGAGGGAGGCGCTGGTGGGAAGGGTGTCTTCCTCCGCAGCTGCAGACTTTGCTGTGACATCGGGAAAAATGGCGGGAAATCTTTATAAAGTTTGACGTGCTCTTCAGGATTATGTTTAGACATCATGTTGATCAATGCTAGTGAGCGAAGCTGTGTTTCTCTACATTATGTAATAAAAAGGTAATTTTAATTATTAATTTTGTGTCTGAAGGGAAAATTCTAACAATCAAACATTTCATTCATGCTGTTAGAAAGCTTGCCTGAACTCTGACAATGAATGTACACTGCATGAGAGTTCATAGACTGCATAAATGGATGGTGACCTTTAACCCATTTTTAATGGTGCCCAAGGTAACAGCAAGGCACAACCACTGGAAAGCCCTTGTATAGACCAGCGCTTTTCAAACGGTGGGGCATTGAGTGAGAGTGAGTGGGTTGCAAAAATTGCAAGGGGCCATTGAATGAATGAGGAATATCAAAAGGCTTCCGCGCTTTACTATCGTGTTGTTCCACTCATTGGTTGTGAGTAAGGTTGTGACAAAATAGCCTACTTGTTCCTGATTAGATAAAATCCTATCTAGCAACATGCACACCATAGATTCTGAGGGGCTCTGCTCAAAAATATTTGGCACACACACACAGGTATAGCATTAGCTAAAATTGATAGGTTTTTGATGTTTGGTGTGTTTCTAAATAGATTAGTCCTCTCTAGGTGGCACAAAATGTTTTGGGATCCCCTTGTATAGACTGTATCCACTTTGAATGACCTTTCAGAGGAATAAGCTGGCAGAGTGCCTTGGACTGTAAATACCTGCCTCTAATGATTTAAATCTTTACGGCACAGTCCTAATTATCCCAAAATGTCCCACCTTGGTTCTAAGCTATGCGTGTGATCTGCTTACGTAACACTAATTAGCTAGATGTCATTCTATATCATGGTATACTGAATATCTTTTTTCTTTTTTTTTTTGGAGCTGCAAGAAACTCAGATATATAAACGCCGTTAATGTCTGTTTTGACCTACTGTAACACAATATATTAAATACTTTGAAATGCATGTGGCTCCGCAACGAATCACAGCCAATTTAGCCTGTACAGTCATTGTATTTGACTATTCAGTAGACTAAAAGCCAACATCACACACCATCACACATAATCAGGGCACTTCATTAGCAGAAACAACCAATCACATATACACAAAGCATATAGCTTTAATTCAAATCATAATCTTGTATTTGTTTAAGCAAAACCAACCTGGCAAGAAGTGAACAAAGTAACCTGTTGAAAAATGCAAATCCATTTAATCCATTTGACAGGGTTAACCTTTATTTTATCAAGAACACATTATTATACCACTGCACAGCGCGCACACAGAATAACCATGTGTGATTACCATGTTGGATTTCATTTTCTCCTATTGTAGGATACCAGCCCTCATTACCTCCCTGAAAGAGGTGAAAGGTCATGGTGTGTTCCTGTCCAATAGAGTCCCTTCCCGGTCAGAGCAGAGGCCTGCGCTGGGCCATGTCCTCGTTCAACCTTGAGCCTGTCGCTTCCCATCTATCCCCCAAACGCAAACTTGATTATCCCAGCACAACCCAACCACCCATTTCCATTGCCCCTGGGGAAACTGGCATTCTGTGTGTGTGTGTGTGTGTGTGTGTGTGTACGCTCAGTGGCGGGTGTTATTCCTGTCATAGAGAGTTAAGACTCTGAGTAGCTCAGTGAACCCGGAGGTGAAACAGACCGCTGCCAGGCTGACATGGCAGCGGTCAAGCTGGGGCTTGGCAATGCTTCAGGGCCGGGTGTCACAAGACAAAACAAACAATACCTCAAATTTAAAATGAATACTGTAAATAGATGCAAAATAGGTTTACTCTATGTTAAATATTATTAAATACAATGCATATTGCACAAAGTATTACATTGCGCGATACTGTATCGATTCTCTACACTATTGATTAAAATACTTTTTTTTTATGATTTGCTCAATATATTTGATAAAGAGACCATGTACAAAATACAATAACCTCAAAAGAGAGAAAAGATGCTTGTTACCAGATTTACCTTTAAGCTAATTTCCATCCAAGTCCCTGAGCGAGTTTATGTAATTGTATCTGTTATTTTTTTCAGTGTCGCCACACATTAGCATTGCTATGACAATTTTCCACAATTAGAAATCGCAATATATCGCAGTATTGCAATATATCGAATTGTGTCCCGTATCGTGATATGTATCGTATCGCAAGATTTTTGTAAATACACTGCCCTAGCACAAAGGCATACATCAAGCATAGCGATAGTTCAGGCAGGCCACAAAATCACGCCCGGCCACGCTTAATCTCCATTGTTAGCTGATCACAATCAGATCCCTGCCATCTGATCTCAGTGACCAGACTGCTCAGCCGATCAAAGCATACTATAGACCAAACTCGTCGGGGCGCTTATTCAAAATGTCCTTTCTTAGCGCTTCCTCTGCAAGCTTTTATGCATCCCACCACCTCCCCACCTCCTCCTTTAATGCTGTGTTGGATTATTTAATGTCACGGTGTTGCTAACTGGTCCGCATTATGTTGTGGTGGGCCTGGGTGTTGCTCTGTTCTGTACCCTATGGGGGGTCTTTTTGCTGTTCTCCCTGCCCTGGGCTTTCCATGTATGCGCATGGAAAGGCAGGGAGCTCCCGGAACAGAGCCATACCTTCAAATAGAAATAACTTGAAATGAAAATAAAATACTTATTCGTTATTTTTTGACAGGTCTGTAGTAAAAACAATGTATGCATGCTAGAATTGCTTATTTTGCCATAATAAGATACTGGTGCCGAAACTCCTTTCTTCTTTTCATACACGTTTCCTGTTGCAGTGCTCCGCTTCCTGTGGCCGAGGATTCAAACACCGCGAGGTCAGCTGTCTGGGCCGATCGGGCCTCCCCGTCCAAGAAGAGAGCTGCCAGCACCTGCCGTCCAAGCCCAGCAAGCAGAGGCGCTGTCGCGGTGCCCGCTGTGCTAAGTGGAAGACTGGCGACTGGGCAGAGGTAACTGTAGGACCCTCCTTGCTGTGAGGCACTCCACTCCAAATACATTCCCACGCTGCTTCTTCCTGTGTGTGTGTGTGTGTGTGTGTGTGTGTGAGTGAAAACATGTGTCTGTCTTCCGCCATGCCTGCCTGCTAACTGTTCCGCATCATGTTGTGGTGGGCCTGGGTGTTGCTAAGGCCCGGGGCAGGGGACTGCGGCTGAACCACAGAGCAGTAAACTAACAGCAGCAGGGATGCAGCCTTCTCTTTCATCTAGCGCTACGTAAGGTTAAGTCCAGACTAGTCTCACAGAGCCACGTCTTTACTTACGTGAAGGCCGGGCCTGGGACACAGCGCTGGCTAACTGCGTCAAGATCCGCCTACTTGACAGTAGAGGTATTTTGATTGACATGCACAACGACCAACTATGCAACTCAATGGCAAAGTCGGACGTTAAACTTTTTTTTACAGCGGAATTTGTTAAATAATTACTAACACAACTCTGGCTGTTTTCAGGTATTGTATATCTGTTTTTAGTATTTTATATCTGTTAGATAAGTTTATTTTTAATGTTTAAATATAGGCCTGCACTAGCGTCGCACCGGAATTTCAGATACAGACTTTGTGGGTGACAATGCAAACAGCCAATGAAAATCGACTTCAAACAGCCAATGAAAATCGACTTCCTCACTTTTGGAAAGTCGTTGAGCTTACGAGGGTATATGTATCAGACGCACAGAGTTACTTATGTGATGTAGTGCTAAAAGACCTCGGCAGTCGTGTCGTCACAGTTCAAAGTCTGGAGCACTTCCGAGTCTAAAATTCTAAAGTGAACAGGATCACAGAATGGCATTTTTCCTTTTGTTTCATTTTGTTTTAGTCAGTGCTAATAAATTGAGCTTTCGGCATACATTTCATATATGTTGAGGTCTTCGTTTTCAAGTTATATGCTGTTTGCTAACTGCAAAAAAAAGTCCCTTCAAAACTTTGTGCAAGCTAGTATATTTTAATAGTGTCAAGATAAAAAAAAATGGTTACTTATGTTAGTGTTTAAGTGTAGTAATTACTAATGGAAGTTGCTATGGTAACATCACAGCCTGGCCTTTTACATTTCCCGCTTAGTGATCCTGCATTGGGAGACGTATTTTATATGCGCTGGAGCAATAGCAAAATGCTTACTTTGACTACTTGGTGGTCTCGAAATGTGGAACCACCAGTAGTTTCCTGTAGGAAAATGTGCCTGTGACAAAACCCCTAAGTTTGCAACATATGAGTTAATCACAGACCGTGGTAGGGAAGAATATAGAAAACGCAATTAATTTCTCTCATAGGGAAAAAACGCTTAGACCCAGAAGTCCTTATATGGGCATAATGGCGTATGCCTGGCGAGGTCTATGGATGGAAAAGGCCAGACTCCAGACAGTGTAAATCTGCTCCCTTTCCCCACACCATACACACACACACACTTCTAGTTTTATATTTTCTCCTCTCCCTGTTTTCATTCTCTCCACATCTCCACATCCACACAATCCACATCTGTTTAATCTTATTTCTTGTTTTAAGTAGTATTTCCGCTAACCTTCTTTGCTGGCTGTGGTTGTTACAGTCCCCCTTCTAAACTACTTCCTCCTTTCCCAGTCACGCGTTAGCTTGCCTTCGCGATCTCCTCGCGAGGCGGGCCGTTCACCGTAGCACACGTGTTCACGTGGGCTAGGCTGCCGGAGACACGCAGGTACCCCATCTCTCTCCGTCTCACCCTCATTTGCCGATTCGCCCCACTGGATTGCACTTCAAGCACGAGGCCACATCTGTGCGCCATGCTGTGCTTCAGAGAGGATGTTTCCTTTCTCCCAGACTGCTGTGCAGCAATAGGCAAGGACAGAATGACTCTCCACTCAGCGATTGAATACTGAGCCGACAGTCAACAAGTTACGCACTGAAAAACAAATGCCGCTGCAAGACACTTTACGACCTAATAAGGAATGCCTATATATGAGTCTGTTTCCTTACAGTATTATTGCATATTTTGGTGTTGCATTGCAAATGAGCTGTTCATGCTTAAGAGGATACATAAAAGGGATGTTATGGTGTCTCTCTAGATTGGTTCCCATCCATTAACTTAACAGGGTTGTTTCTCACCTCAAATGAAGCACCTGGACATGTTTACCTTCTCCATCCTCGCACCCAAGACGTTATGAGCTGTTCTGTTGGAGATGTCTCTCCTTTAGACAAACATAGACACACACACACACACACACACACACACACACACACACACTGTACACCATCTTCACCTTTCTGTTAAGTGTTTAATACACGAATAAGATCCACGGCGCCCCCACACACATAACTGCCATTAAACCACCAGCCAGCCAGCCAGCATTGACAGTAACACGATTGTAATGCATAATGTTGATGATCCAAGCCAGCACAGCCAGGAAACATCTTACGTCACCACAAACTTTTTTTTTCTTTTTGTTATTGCTATTATTAAAAAGGCATTTAATTTGATAACTGGGGGTAAAACATACTGACATCAGGAAAAAAATAGACGGTCAGAAAATAAAACTCAAGTGTGCACTCAAATCAAACCTCCGCACGCCCACCTCAAATCTCCTTAGTATGTATGTAGTATGTTATGAAACTAGGATTGCTTTCTTTGTAGCCTCCTCTATACCGCATGAACCCTCGCTTCCATTGTTTCTCTGACATATTTGTTTTGGAAAAGTATTGTTGGGTGTGTAGTATTATATATGTATAATCAGTGTGTAGTATTAGAAAGAGAGAGAGAGAGAATACTGAAAAAAAATCCCGGGGGAAGTTTGCTTTTTACTCTGGGAACAGTTAGCGGCCCTTTACTGTATATGTTTTGACCAATGTGTTTAATCTTTTTGCATAATGCACCACACTGCACCATGAATAACACAACATAGGTCTACCTGTTCTTTCTCAACTTAACTTTCTTAGTTCAACTGGTAAACCTAATAACTTGATGATTGTCCAAAAAGTTTAATCACAACTTTAATTGTCATTTCAATCTTTTATGTTGAGCATACCGTGCACAGAGATTAACAAAGGTTCAAATTAACAACCAGTCACATGTTACTATTTAGCAGAATACAGACTCGGTCGTACTGGCCAGGCTATCAGTCTCTACACTTCAATGTGACATTTATCATAAAGGTCTTTAAAATCCTTACCTGTCCTTGTTTCAGTGTTCAGCGTCATGCGGCAGTGGGATTCAGCGACGGGAGGTGTTTTGTCAGGATGGAGACCGACGAACCCGACAGGAGACCGACTGCCCCCTTTCCTTTCGTCCTGCGTCCAGCCAGACCTGTGTGGCAGTGGAATGTCCCTCCCGGTACTGGTGGAGAGAAGGAGAGTGGCAAGCGGTAAGAGCCTGTGCGGATACACTGTCTAAAGTTAAACAGTTGAGTAGCACGCCTCCGAAGTAGCCCAGTTCGAGGAATATTAGCCCCGTTGTACCTCAGCCAAGCGCAAAGCACCGTAATCGTCAGTAGACTGCAGCTGGCACTACTCTCAGAGGAGGCAAACTGTCGGTGAGTGTTGGGGGTGGGGGTAGGTGGGTGGGGGGGTAGCATGCAGTGCACACAGGGGAAGGGAGAGAGGAGAGCTTGTGCCCGGACGAAACTCCGATAACAGCATATTTTTAAAGCCTTTAAGTGCTGAGATTAATAATTACAATTTGCTTGCTTGACCTTAAGTGTTCGACTCCCAGCTGAAAACTATGGCAGTAAAATAACTCCATATAAGATCCTAACAGGCTGTAAGTTATTACTTAATATACTGTTGGCTACTCACTATAAATCACGTTTGGATAATAGGACCTGCTAAATGACCACATTCTTAATTTTTGTCCTTAATGTTAAAATAATTGAGAAGGTCAGCTAGCAGCTTGAAATCTCTTCTTTTACTGTAAAGAAGAGTCTCAATTAGTGCTCAGCATCTCCTGCTTGCCACGAACAACTGGATGTGATTGGCTGCTGAGCACTCCTGGAGACCATGGTCTGGCTGTCCAAGACGCTGATATGTTAGACCAAACAGAACAGACTAATGAAAATAATGTTTGAGATGATAAGATGTATATAGTACTGCCACCACTAATAACAATAATACAAACAATAACAATCATAATAAAATATAATAATAATAATAAATATAGCTGCAAGCAGCCATGGACGGGCCTAGCCCAATCAGAAACCGCAGCGGCACCAAAG
>JAODTR010059420.1:0-17077 GCA_025399935.1 Amblyopsis rosae
GGGTCCCCTGCTGGAGCTGCTGCCCCCGTGACCCGACTCTGGATAAGCGGATGAAGATGGATGGATGGATGGATGGATGGTGGGTTTGAATATATATATACACACAACTACATTTGGTAGTTAGTAGTGAATAAATTCACTGATTTACATTCAAAATAAAATGTATAGGGTACTTTTAGTATTTAGGTTAACTTACGGGAACTATTTTGAGGCTCCCAGATCTGCCATTGCTGTGAAAAAACGGTCCATTGGAGTGAGCGGAGATGCGCGACTCTCTTATATGGCTCTGGTTCCTAGCTAAAGGCTTATGTGAAGAGATTACGTCAGGTTGAGACTGCGTTTTTTCTCACACAAGAGAGTACTCATTGACTTTCACCCCACCCTACTCCTCTCTCTTCTCTACTCTCCCCCTAGCCTGACATGCCAGATGGATTGGTAGTCACACGTGCATCCGGGGAGCCGTCCGTCGAAACAGTTTGAAAAGGGCGGGGACATAAAATACTTGGCAGTTGATTGGACGAACCATGTGTCCTTTTTGCTGTCGGCACACCTAATCCACACCTGTACAGCTATCAACACAATGTAGATTGGTACGTTCAGTTGCTCTGACACGTTTGCAACGATTTCCAGACTGATTCTGGAGGGAAAGCTTAATTGAAGCTTGCGAGATCTGGATGGTCTCCCGAAGCTTCTCTTCCCCCACAGTTCTCCTATAGGCTCACACTGTTCACCAGCCATCCCTTCCCATGACATAATGCACAGGTGTGAAGACCTGAATGAGATGCGCGGTGCACATAACTGGGTCTGTGTTGACACGAGAGAGCAGTGTGTCTCTTTGTTTTGAAAGTCACACTTGTGCAGAGGATGGACATTCCCATGATCCTCTCACGAGACGGGATTGACATTTAACTTTGCACAGGTGCTTGTGTGACGGAGATCGTCCGTCCCCCTCGGGGAATCGAACCCCGATCTCCCACGCAGAGAGTGGACGCTCCTACAAGGCAGGCCGCACAGCTACCTGCTGGCCACCGTTACACTTGTGTTGGGTGTTGTTGCATCAGCGAGGCCACAGCAGCTGGTAGGCCCAAGATGTCCGTATCTGAATGTAAACAGAAGGCCTACAAAATTACAGCCCTGCCCTTGCCGGAGGGGCGTTTTGGTTTTCCCTCGTGAATGTGGAGGAGGAGAAACGCCTCACCGCTTGGCTCCTCTCAGGGTACTGCAGCTTGCCCCCCACCCCCCCCACCCCCCTCGACTGGACGTGTGAAATCACCTACTCAGCTCCATATATCGCTCCTTGTATGCTTAAAAAAGACGTCTCCGATGTCCCAAAACCTCATGAGAGGGTTCAAGTGTTGGTATGTCTACACTTTTCTGTTTTTTTTTTTCAGTTCTTGCAAAGACGCAATTACGTGAGTGCTATTAGGCAGCAATGCTTATATTGTTGTTGACAAATGGAAATTAGCAGCTGTGAGAAGTGGATCGTGGTGCCGCGTGATGCCATGGTAGCGTGATATTCTCCAAAGATACACTTACACATAGCTATTTTATGTACAGTATACAGTGTACATGATGACCCGAAAGGCACACCTGTTCATTAGTGCAAATCTGCTCCTTCAGTTTGATAGCAGCTTTACTGGATGTTGGACAAAATAATTCCATTAAATTCAAACTTTGTTTCCTGTGTGACAATAATCTATTACACTGTACAATCAAATTATTATTCTGCAAATCCTCCAAACAAGCCACATTAGACATCAATTATAACACCATAATAAAGATAATTGTACACAGTATATGTGTATGTGTGTATAGGCTATATTATATTAAAAAAAATTTGAATGACCCAGGACCAGGTGGAGAGATTATATCTCCAAACTGGCCTGGGAACGTCTCGGGATCCCCCAGTCAGAGCTTGCTGATGTTGCTCGGGACCCGACTCCGGATAAGCGGGAGAAGATGGATGGATGGATGGATTGAATGTTGTAGATTCACTGATATGTAGCGAGCAGAATGTACCCCAAACGTATGAGACAAATCAGATTTTAAGTTAATTTCTTGTGACTGAGTCTGGCTAGCAACCAATAGCTAATAGGCGCATGGAATAATTTCTAATTTTTGGGTTTTAGTGTAGGCGCATGCTAGACTAATTGGTGAGTAAAGAAAGAATTTCAGGATTACAATTTTCTGGAAAAGACAAATTAGTATACTTTCACAAACAATTGTTTGTTTGTAAAAGAAAATAGCTAGTATATGAATGGTTTGCTCATAATATTATTGTAATTATCATTATCATTATCAGATGCCCCTGATTAGATATTTACATCTCATCAGTTACAGACAATACCAGACATGAGCAAACTTCAGTCATAACGACACTTCCTATGATGACATCTTATCACCTCTGGTTTATATTTAGTACAGTATCGTCCAGTAATAGTCCCCACGTGTCTGTCGTTGATGCGCTGCCTCTATATTTAGATCACACCACCGCGCCGGCGTCGTGCGTCAATGGAATCCCGTGCGTGCGTCAGGCCGAGCGACGTCGTTGTGCGAGTCATTCTATTGGCTCACGCTGCGGAAAGTTCCACCGCCCTGAACACCATTTATGGGAAAAGGACACGCCCTCCCGCGGTGGTACCGAAATAAAGACGCCTGAATGGTGGCAGGCGTAGCGCTCAACGTTTCTCTGCAGAGTAGCCCAGCGCACTCTGTGAGCTTACGTCCGCGTCCACACTCATATGGAATACATGACACACGGATAACTCGATAAACCAGGTTAGTGAACAGTTAACTTAATGGCTTCAGCGCTATGTCATTGTAGTACCAGTCTGTTTTTGTTTATTTATTGTGCTGGTTATGATCAGAGTTGCTCAAAGTTATTTTACATAGTATTTACAAATACAGTAGGAGCTGACAAGAGCTCTGTCTGGCCTGGCAGGGTTTTATGTTATGGTTATGTTCATTGCTGCCTAATTGTGGATTGCATTATGCAGTATCCTAGACTGTCTCTTTCTGAAAAGTAAAACGTTAGATAAAATAAAGTTTAAACTTTAGCTTTAAAGGAAGGCTTTATTTTAATAATGTTTTATATATAAAAAAAAATATTTAAAAAAATAAAATTATTATTATACTTTTTTTTTTCTCAATAAGTCGATTTTAATTGGCTGTTTAACACACCCGTTTGAAAGGCTTAACCAGATTTTCCAAATTCATATCGGTTTTCATTTTTGGATTGTGGAACGTGTGGAGTGACATGGTAATAATTCACACACCCCACCGACAAACAGCCTTTGCCACCTTCCTTGCATGCCATCTAGCCCCCCCTGAAATACAATATCCTGTGCATCCCTGCAGTCCAGACCTTGTGACAGAGGGTTGCCCCGCTTTGATGAAGGACCTCGGGGGGCAGAATCTCATGCAACTGTAAAGCAAAGCAAAGCAAAGCGCGTTTTTTGCAAAGTTGAGTCTACTGTAAAAATCAGAGGAAATTAAAGTTCCCATTTAGGGTGCTGGTGTTAAAGGTATAGTCAGCTATTGCAAGCTACAGTTATTGTAAGCTAGGCCTAAAACATGTATGGTCAAATTGACCAAATATCCTCGCATTTCGCTATTTTCCCGTAACCTGTGCGTTCTGAAAAAAGAATCCAGTAGCCTACTGCTATACAGCCTTGCCTCTGTAAATACGAACATATATAAAGTGCCAAACACCGCTCACAACAACAACAACACTACTGGCTTCGCAATGTGTTTCCAGTGTGTGTGGGGAAAGGGGGAGTGGTAGAAGATACTGAGGGAGTTTGTTTTGATTTGAAGTCGAAGTTAGTGTTCTTGAGACTGACACCCTGCCTTTACTGCATTGGGCATGGTCTGAAAAAAACATTTGTGCTCCATGGTGTTCATGGCTTCGTGCGTGGCAGCAATGCCTTGTGTACAGACCCAGTGCGGCGTCCTGGCCCACGACAGCTACTTCAGCCCCGAGTCCCTGAACGTCGAGCTCGGCGCTAAGCTGGCGATGGACGGCGGCGCCCAAGCGGAGCAGCATTCGTCATCGTCGGCCGCCTCCTCCCTGCCCAGCATCAGCACCCTGGTGGGCAGCAGCTACGTGGGGGAGTTCGACTTCTCCTGCAGGCTCGCCTCCGCCGGGCCGCCGCCTCCTCCCCCCGCCGCCGAGTCGCAGCGCACAGCGCCTTTCTCGCCGGCGGACGACCTCCAGCTACCGTACGGCCACTACCCGGGCTCCTTCGCCTTGGCCTACCTGGACGAGACGCTGTCCTCGTGCGGCTCGGACTACTACGGCAGCCCGGCCTACGCCGCCGGCTCGCCCCCGCCGACGCCGGGCTTCCAGTCGCAGGCAACGTGGGACTCCCCCTTCGGCTGCTACGCCTTGTCGACCCCGCCCCCCCGCCCCCTCGGAGCCGACAAGGCGGGGCCGACACAGCAGCCTCTGTCCTTCTTCTCCTTCAGCTTGCCAGGTGAGGAGTCCCGCCAGGAGCCGTCCCAGGACCCCTCCTTCTTCTTCTGCTCCTCCCACCAGCAACAGCAGCAGTGTGACTCCCCGCTGCAACGCCATCCCGGGGGCCTGGAGAGGGCAACGCTGGAAGCCTCCAGGACACCGGAGGGCGCCGGAGCCTCCCCCAGCGCTGGCAGCCCAACGGCCGGCGAGGGCCGGTGTGCCGTGTGTGGCGACAACGCCTCGTGTCAGCACTACGGGGTGCGCACGTGCGAGGGATGCAAGGGCTTCTTCAAGGTACCATCTTCATCTTCTTATGATGATTTTAGGTTAATTATTTTTGCTGTTGTTGTTGTTGTTGTTGTTGTTGTCGTTGTTATTATCATCATCATATATTTACTATTACACTTTAGTAAGGGCTTATTCAAGTTTTTATATTATTATTATCATCATTATTATCGTATTATCAAATTTACTTTACTTAAATATTATTACACGCTAGTATTGCAGCACATTTGACCGTTAACCAATGTTTTTTTTTGTCCCCCAACCCCCTTATATTAGTATTACATGCTATGCAGGACACTATAAAATTCTTCATATTCTGTATTAACATTGTGTAATACTCCCTGGCCTACCTCCAGCGCACGGTACAGAAAAAGGCTAAATACGTATGCCTCACCAGCAAGGACTGTCCGGTCGACAAGAGACGGAGGAATCGATGTCAGTTCTGCCGTTTCCAGAAATGTCTTGCCATGGGAATGGTCAAAGAAGGTAATGCTTATGACTGGCCCTCTACAAGCATTCTCAGACTAATGCACGATTATGTGACGTGAGGCTTGTAATGAGTCTTGTGAAACTATAGCTGGCCAGACACACGAAACGGGAGATTTACAATAACAGGCGTAGTTAAAAGATTCTCTGGAACGAATACAGCATGTTACGTTGCAAATTGAGATGTGCAGTGACAGCTATATTGTAACCATAGAAATATACTTTAAGTAATTTTCGTCCCCTCCCGTTTTGTTCTCGCTATCTCACAGTTGTCCGCACAGACAGCCTCAAAGGTCGTCGAGGTCGTCTTCCCTCTAAACCCAAGGCTGTGACGGAGGCGGTGTCCATCAGCACCCCTGCGGGCACCATAGCCTTGCTCGTCAAGGCTCATATGGACTCCAACCCAACCATGGAAAAGCTTGATTACTCCAAGGTACTGGAGCATATATCTGTTGTCGGGCGAACTGCTGACACAGGTGTTTTGTCACACAGGTAGCCTCAGAATGGAGACCTGCTGTCTAAAAGCTGCACAGGTTATGTTTATTACATTTTTTATGATTACAGTAGGTACACACTTTTATCGCTATTAATAACTTTGTAATTTAGGCAGGATTTGATTGCTTGATTGATTGATTGATGCCATGAGACATAATGTAGAGGTGGTGGAAGATAGAATCAGACCCTGCTCTCTCGCTGCCTGAAGCATTTTCTGAAACTACAGTGAAAGACATAAATAAGGAAATGAAGACATTTTCAGAAACATACATAGTTGCGTCTCTTGTCCAGAGTTGTCACCATCATGCCAAATCGAATCCAGATGAGTCGAGGGAAACGTTTTTAACCATTTGTGTTTAACTCTTCAGTACCAGGAGACGGTGGTCAGCCTATCAGAGAAGGAGGATGCTGGTGATATCCAGCAGTTCTATGACTTACTCTCTGGCACCCTGGAAGTGATAAGGAAATGGGCAGATACCATCCCGGGCTATAAAGACTTCTGCACAGAAGACCAGGAGCTTCTCCTTGAATCTGCTTTTGTTGAACTCTTCATCCTACGGCTGGCATACAGGTTGGTTACATTAACATTTACGTGTAATAATGCACTGGTTTTCAAAATGGGAGATCGCGACCACCTTTAATTGTTCTGGGGGTCGGTACAATATTTCAGAAGACATTTTTCTTCAAATGTATTTGTATTAAATGTCTCTTTGTTTGCATGTTTATGGATTGGATAGTTTATTTATTTATGATGGTGTTCTGTCGTCAGCTACACTGAAGGCTTTACTCCATACATGCAGGTCGAGCCCTGAGAAGAACAAGCTGGTGTTCTGCAACGGCGTGGTCCTCCATCAGACGCAGTGTGTTCGCAGCTTCGGCGACTGGATCGGGTCCATCATGGACTTCTCCCAGAGCCTCCATCGCATGAAGCTAGACGTGTCTTCTTTTGCCTGTCTAGCAACGCTGGTTATCATTACCGGTGGGACACACACACACACACACATGCAAGCATATTTGTCTAATGACTAATGTCTAGTAAAAGTATCTAACTACACTTAATATAAGACACAATTACCTAACAAGAGCTCTTCTATCCAGATGTCTTATTTCAAGAAATCTTACAAGCAAATTTTCACTTGTTCCATTTTACTTATTTTTGAAGAGACATTTTTTTCAGTGTAGAGCCACTTTAAACATAAAATAAATAACAACACCAAGCCCATTATTATGTTGCATATTATCTATGGCACCTGAGCAAGTTTCTCATCTCGAACGGATGTGTGCGCCTTAGATCGCCACGGCCTCAAAGAACCAAAGCGGGTGGAGGACTTCCAGGGCCACCTGATCACCTGCCTGCGGGAACACGTGAGCGCGAGCGGGGCCAACCCTTGCCGGAGCCAGCCCAACTACCTCTCCCGGCTGCTGGGCAAGCTGCCGGAGCTACGCACGCTCTGCACGCAGGGCCTCCAGCGCATCTTCTACCTGAAGCTGGAGGACCTGGTGCCCCCGCCACCCATCGTGGACAAGATCTTCATGGACACCTTGCCGTTCTGAACGCAGCCCGAGGTCAGGTGGATCCGGCCGGCAAGCAGGCCGGAAGCTCTGCTGAGCCATGGGTGGTCGGGTAAGGGGTCCCCCCCTAATCTTCCCCCCAATCCTCCTTAGACGGTACCTTCTCGTGCCGCGTTTGACTTGAAGAGGCTGCTCTGGACCGGACCACTTCTGGGGCCGCTTTCTGTCAGCTCTGTGAATTTGTCGTGGGCAGGAAGCAAACAGGAGGTGACGTGACGAGACTTTTTGGTGCTTTTTTTTGTTGTTGTGTGTGAATGCCTTGTCGCTTCCCAAACCCGTGCGTGTGTGTGTGTGCGTGCGTGTGTGATGCCTTTGCACACTGCACGCTCAGAGGTGGGCGGAGCTACACATAGAGAGGCGCTGTGTATTCAGCCTACCCTGTAAGAGATGGTTATCACAGTTGAAGAAAACGTGTAGCGTTGCTCTTTGAGATACTGCCACAGGTGTTAATGTGTGTTTAGTGTGTGGACTAACGTCCCTGCCTTCCCTCTTCCCATTTTACTCATTTGAATCGCAATGGAGGCACAGTGGAGATATTTCACTGCTAATCACCGTGGACAGCCTTGGACCAAAGTGTACCATTATTTTCAGCCAGTTACAAGCCTTAAAGCCTTAATAAATTACCATACACATTTAGTATGTCACCATAACACACCACATGTAAGTGGTTTATCTAAGTGTTCCCTTAGCCTACAGATTGTCTGTAAGCCCTCTCATATTTTTATAATACAGAAATTGATGCAGGGAGGATTAAAACCTACTAAAAGTGCCTTTTATTTTTTTTTTGTTTCAGTCATGGCACAAAGTAGATTTGTCAATGCAGATTTACACATTTCATTCCAAATGTTACTTCAGGATGGGCATGCATGGATAATTTGTCACAGAAATCAGTTTTTGAATGCACACGCTGCACCACACACAGGAATGGAAAGAACTGTATTGCTGCGCACACATTTACCCGGATTCCTCGTGATAAGCTGTTACAATTGACCTCAGTTCTGTGTCTTTTTAGGCTTTATGCGCAACCAATTTCCGCATTCTGTTAAACGGTATGCATTGCTCCCGGTTAGGTGCTCTACGAGCTAAAATATGCATTATTCTATTTAAGATGCCTCCAGGAACTACCAAAAACTAAAGTTAACAATGTCCATCGAATTGTGAACAATTAATACGCAGTTAAACGGGGGAAAAAAACTACAGTTCTACGAGTGTCATCTCGTACTGTCATCAGCATGGCTGTTATCACGCCGCCGCACAGACAGACACTTGTCCATTCTAAGTATAACTTTTAAATCGTCGGTTGATGATCGGTTAACGAGCATCGGTTATCATGAATAATAATTTTTCTAAATTAGCACTGATTACGTTATGTTATCCGATTACTCAGAAGTGAATATTGCGCTGTCAGATTGGTTTAGTTACCACTTTCTCCGATAAGCGTATGCAAGTACTGTTTTCCGGGTCGGTAATGTGACGTTCAACATAGAGACTAAGCAGCAACACTTAAATGCCAGGGTTTTGCTTGGTATTTCTCTAACCAGTTTAATAGCCTATGCTATTAATTTATGGTTTATCAAATTAATTTTCCGTAAAACGTGCTTAAAATGTGCAGTATGCCCACATAAATGTAGAATAGAGGACACGATTGCATATCTCTGTATATAAATACATGGGCAAGGATGTTTTCAATTTTCTGGAAGCATTCCCTGTCTTGTCCTAACCCTTGTCTGTTGTGAGATTTAAACTGCCTTCTTTTTTTTTAAGTTTGAGTTTTTATATACAGTATATACCAGCTTGACATTTCTGTACATTACAGGTATAAAAACATTCTTCTGTACAGAAGTATGAAAGTATGAAAGTTTTGTTTGGGGGCCTGGGGGTGGGGGGTGGGTTGGTTGGAGTGTGTCTCAAAATGATTCATGGAAGTTTTTTATGTCAGAATCGCAATGTGATTTAAAATATAATATGAGCAGCTACTGTAAGAAAAGTTCAGCATTCAAACACGACATATTTTCCCAATATGGTTTGTTTGTGTGTGCTGTCTGTGTTGACTTTAAGGATTCAAGATAATTTGTGAGTTGTACAGTTGTATATGCACAGATAGTATTTAATACTGTAATAAAAATGTTTAAAAAATTAAAAAAAACCTTGCTGCCGTCTTTACAATTTATTTTTTTATTATTTACCTTGAAGGTTCATTGAATGTGGTTTTGAAATGGACGACGATCTCATGTCTTTGTCATTGTTAGGCTAATTCACACTTCATTCTTTCTGTTTCTAACTTGCGCATATACAACTGGGGAAACCACATACTTTATATTTGCCAACAAACTCTCACAATGTATAGCGTGAACAGTACACTTCCACCAGATGTGTGACAGAAGATGAATCGAATTTGTTTTACTTGTCTGTGATCTGTTTCATGCAATGTGTTAATGTTGGCTCCAGCCCATGTGGCTTTGCAACCGCAGCAGAATGGGGAATCGGCAGCATTCAGCGCGTGGACATGCGACCCCACTGTACAGTACACCATGTTCGAGTCATTTGGGTTTTGGTGTTGGCAGACACGGTGGAACATGGGGACAAGAGGAGAAAAGAGAGCAGGGAAACATGAATCTTGAGCTAGCACAGATGACGATCTTAGCCAGGCCAGACCCTATAATGGCTGCAGGTGTCAATCTCACAAGTGTCACTTTAACAGGCTTATTTGTTTAGCATCTGCTGTGTGAATCTTCTGTGTTTATTTGTGTTGAGAAAGGTGCTATGTCAAATGGACCTCAGTCCAAACCTACACACATTAAGGGAGAGTCGAAGGCTCAGGTTTGCTCAACACCCCCCGTTTTCCTAAAGTAGAAGTGTTCGGTCTGCAACAGCGACTGACTCCTAAACACATGACCTCTGCCCTGACATGCAGGAGTCTTGGTTAAGGATCAAGGTCTAACCTTACAGCTTGTACACACGATACAGTAGGTCTGGACTATAATATCTTCAACACGTCATGTTGATTTGTTATACACAAACATACCAGTCGGCCTATTTTTGCATATGTTCCTGCTTATTTGACCTAGGTCATTGGAGGTTGGGAGAACATGTAGGCTACTGTGAGCTATCTGCCCAGCTAGAAGTATGGATTTACCCCCCTTAACCTGCTACTATCAGAAGCAGGTTAAGGCGGTGTCATTTATTTCCATGTGAAATGTGGTCTTGTGAAGCCCTTTGAGACTGTAATGTGATTAAGGCCTACATAAATAAACTTGCTTGACACAAATCAGTCACAGGAATTGTCAATCTTCATGTGTATAATTCTGGAAACATGCACGAAGCGCTTTAATGCGGTGTAAAAGACATATTGAGACATGTTTTGTTTGTTGTGTGTTCATGTGAATTAGTCACAGAAAATGTCTAATATATATATATATATATATATATAATAATGATTATCAGGGTTGGGAAGTAGCTGATTACATGAAATCAGTTACTTGTAACTGATTACAAATAAAAATAACTTTAATCTATTAGTACTTTAAATTTTAAAATGGGTGTTTGCAGAAGAAAAATGAAACAACTTATTAACTTTAATCATTAACTGAAATAAAGTCCTACTTTAATCTGATCACCCCGAGTAACATAAACGTACAAAGATACAAAGATTTTGTGCCGCCAATACAGTAAATAGCTTTCGATGGCATTTTAAAGAACAATGTTTAGCACCTTTATATATAGCACCTTTCACAAGGGGTCACGATGGGCTTTAGGGGTGAAGGAATACAAAGTAATGAAAACTAATCCGATTATGTTTCTATATTTAAGTAATCCAAAAAATATGTTACTGATTATCATTTTCATCTGGTAACTAACTGCAACAGACTGTATTTAAATAGTAACCTACCCAACCTTGATTGTTATGCATATCATAAATAAAAACATAGTTAACTGACCTGGTTGTAATGTATATTCCTAATTAAACTACTTTAAAGCTGCATAGAATAACTTGTAAACTTGAAAAGATGTTTATGAAAATTATTGTAATTATTAACTAAAGTTTTTTCAGTTTATTGATATCTAGTTTAGACCGCAGGTGCTTTGACAGCAGTTTCTCTTACAAGTAGTTACTCACTTCCTGTTCCTGATCCACAAAATGCATCACTTCCTCTGACTCAGCGTCCTCCTTACCAGTCCAGCGTTTCCAATACTGTCCTGTCCAACAGTGGGGGGCTAGTGGTGTTCTCCTCTCGGTTGTACTGGTGCTTGAGTAGACAATATCCCATTGGCTAACAGCATTTAAACAACACAGTCATGTACATTACATTTACAGGAAATAATGACTACATAACGGCATTGAGACCCAAAGGTGAAAGGGTCTGTTTGTGAAACTCATGCACCTGTTTCTTATTGATGGATTAAGCTGCAAATAACACTGTCAAGCTGTTCAGTGCCCTGCGGGGCTCCTGGGTTTCTTGATCTGTTATCCTGGTAACGTACTTGGATAAAAGCACATATTGGTTACCTTTGGGAAGATGCTACCGGGAGAGCTCAAGCACGCTGTGAGAAACTCAGTCCTACTAGCCCATGCCAATGTTTAAATCTCGGAGGCCAGAAAAGCCACAGCAATTTGCCTTTTCTCATCAAACAAGCGTTCATAGACAGTACACACGTACACTGATCTGGACAACGCTAATTGTTTGTCGCGCGGGCGTGCATATAATTTATGTGTGGGCAAATGTGGAAAAGCCTCTGCGAGTGTATTTATAGCAAGCCATTGTTGGGCCCATGGAAACCTTTGTAACTGGATCTGCGCTCTCTCCCTCTCTAAGTGATTCCAGTGATAAATGAGTTGGCAGACTTGGGCGGCCATGCCATCCCCGTGATAACCCCTCTGCTCATATCGCTTTCTTAAGCCCTTAGGACCCGCAGGATTAAATTCATAAGTGAATGGTAAGCCAGCTATATTGTCAATCAAGCACAGTGCTGCCTGTTAAAGGGAAGGCTGAAAATCTGCCGGCCGTTCGCATTTTGTGTCTGCTCAGGCCAGGCGCTTCAGAAAACCAGTGGTCACCTGGACATGCGTCTGAGATAAGTGTACAGGCTTTTAAAATTAGACAAAGATGAAGCTTGGGCTGACTAAAATCACACTGTAACTATAGATATGTTTGGCATATGCACATCTATATTTAAACACATTGGATTATTGAATTGGATATTAGATTCAATGTTTATGCACACACAGACGACCACACACAGACATACACACAATCTCTCTCTCTCGTCCCCCCCCCCTTACTTATTTCTCACTCACTAAGTTGGAAACCTTCTCTGTGCTCACTAGAAGAATATGAGAATGTTACAATTATAAACCAAGTCTGGCAGGAAGGCTAGTGTTGCACCAGCAGATGACATATCTTGGCGGCCTGCCCAGAAGCTATTCAAAGCGACACATACATACGCCTGCGTCCACACACAGACACACAGACACTTCAGACATGCCGATCATGAGCTCGACAGGGTGGGAATGAGCGGGCAGCGCTATGGTCGGCCTGCTTAACAGAGGAGTCTCAAGGTCACAGATAACATAGAAAACGCCCTGTGGATTTCATACTGTATGCTATAAAAGCGCGCAGCACACATACAGAACTGTAAATAAACAGGTCAAAGACATTGGGGTGGAGGTCAACATTCTTATGTACATGGACTACAAGCTGCCCACCACCCATCTTAATGAGTTCATATCAAAGATAAGGCCGTGAGACTGAAGGCCGCCGGCCCACTGGCCGCTTCGTTGTCGCGGTGCGTCAAGGAACGCAACGTTTGAAACATAAAGTCAAATTGACGGAGGAGCTCAGAAACGTGCAGATATTCAATGCATGTTTATGGCTTGACGCCCGAGAAACAGAACCGCGTTCTGAACCTTGGCGTCGACACGCGCCAGACGCTGCCAGTAGGTGTTGGGCTTGAGTCAAGGCAAAGGCCAGTATACTGTGAGTCACGCCAAGACAGCTCTGAATGCTCCGGCGGTACGGATGGGCAGGGCGGAGGTCACAGGTGGCCGGTATACTTTTCACATCTGACCTCAACTACCAACTTGGGTAAAATAAATGGAAGACATTTATATGTCGCTTTATAGCCTGCCGGCCACTCAAAAGCACTTTCACATTCACCCATTTACACACTGATGGTGGTGTCAGCCATGCAAGCTGCTACCAGGAGCAGTTACGGTTAGGGTGTCTTGCTCAGGAACACCTCGACACCTCACCGGTCATCCTGCTTTAGCTGCTGCACCACTGTTGCCAGAGAAGTATTGTCGTGTTCAATACTGTGCTGGTAAACGTAGCAAATGTGATAAGAGACGCTGGAGCAGGTGGGCGTATAATGTATGTCCTATAAATGTACTTCTGCTGTGCGCTTGGCTGCTCTTGAAATAAATTCTTGTTCACGCACCTCAAGACGGAACCTCCGGTGCTGAGAAATGAATACAATGTGGAAGTGCTAAAACCTGCAGTTTCTAGAATGGCCACTTGAGGCAGGCTTCAAGGGAGTGAAACCCCATAGACTCCAATGTTAAAATGTCTGTTTACAACCTGGTAAAAAATATAAATATATATTTTGTTTCTATAGCTCAGCTCTGGTCCTGAAGATCTACTGCTCTGCATGTTTTAGATGTCTCCTGCTCCAACACTGCTGATTCTAATGACTGTGTCATTATAAATCTCTGCAGAAGCCCGATAACTACACATTCATTAGAATCAGGCGTGTTGGAGCAGGGAGAAGGCAGTGTTCCACAGTCACTTTTAAGAGGCCCTATATGACATTCTGCCACTAGATGTCACTCTAGAGCACCAGCAGCACCTCAGACCAAAACAAGTGCTTAGATCCCACGGGATGCGCTTTATGCAGTGACAGGTGTCTTTTTTCAATTGCTTTCTATTGGCATAAGGCTTTTTAAAAGTCCTTTTATTGTCACATACTGTGCATGTTGCGAAATTCATCCTCTGCGTTTAACCCACCCCTCATGGGAGCAGTGGGCAGCCGCTGTGCAGCGCCCAGGGACCAACTCCAGATAGGAGCCAGTGTCATTGGTCACATGACACTGGCTGGAGAGTGAACCTGACATGTTTTTAGATAGTGGGGGAAACCGGAGAACCCGGAGGAAACCCACGCAGACACGAGGAGAACATGCAAACTCCACACAGAAAGGCCAGGACGACCAGGGTTATTATTATGTACACAGGTAAAGGTATGTACACCTTTACACACTGTAAGTTATCAATCACAAACATATTGAATCTTCTTAAGATATTTATTTGCTGTAACGTATCAAATACAGGTTTATTACCGGTAATCTTCTAAATCTTCTGGAAAAAAATAAACAAATTGCTGACATGACAGCATTTAGCCTACTTGATGTTTAAAAGGTCATGATATAGCCTCCAATAATACATGGGCCTACATTATATAGGCTATAGCCTACTTTAATTGGTTTGCGGGCAGAAGGCGTCGCAGAACATCAGAGACAACACAGAGGCCTATACTTTAAAAAATCTTACCTGGAGGTAGGTAGGCTATAAAGGATAGAAATTACCCCGACATAGGCCCAGCCTATAGCCTATTATCATCTATTGTTATTATACTGATATGTAATTTGTGTGTTAAAATTGACGTTTCAGTTCATCTTGAGGACCATCGTGATTGACTTGCTCTGATTTCCATTTCCTTGTTTTATTGCACCTGATTGGTGGGAACAACGACATATCGTGGTTGGTTGGGTTCTTTTGAGTTATCTTTCAATACGAACTGTATTAACGCCAACATTCATTCTAACATAAAAAAAAATCTATGTTTGGGTTTTTGAGATGTGTATTGTATTTTATTTTGAAGTCAATACATTTGAACGTAACGCATAGTTTGAACATGACGTGGTAAAATGCGGATCTGTAGAGTATTTACTTCCATACACTGGTCTCGCCAAACAATACAGACGGTATGTAGTCAGTTTAATCTCGATTCTCTTTCAAATTTGAAAATAAAGCATAATATACTAGTAGCAGACTTAATCGCAACCATTGTTGTTGTCTTATAACTTGTGTAATAACCTGTGTATTTATTAGACTGTTATTTTGTCGCCAACACCCTGATCTAATAATTCAATCAAATATTAGAACGTTTCAACCAAGTAAAATGAACGCAAATTATGTCTCTAGTCCAAACGTTAAGAGCTAAAGCTAGAATTTGTGAATGAAACATAAAGAGGAGGGTACTTGGCTATTTCTTAATCTGAAATATGGTAGGTTGAACAACGTGACCAACTGACTGGGCTACCTAAAGATAGTGTAGCGCTGTCTCCGATTGAGAAAGACAACATTTTAAAAATACTATTAAAAAAACCTCTATATATATATATATATATATATATATATAGTTACTGTATATCTCATCATTACTAATATTGCAACTCCCAAATTATCTACATTTATTGATTTACAATGTAGGCCAGCAGTAAGCCTATCTTTGCGTACGTGCACGGCTGCATATTGAGTATTCAAAGCGCCGTGCCTCTCTGTGTAAATCTCAGTGCACATACAGAGTTGACAAGCTTGAACAATTTGGCATGCAGAGCTAGACAGACTGATACCACTCAACGACAATAGGTTTATAGAGTCGCCGTCACTCAGCGACATAGAGAACTCAACGTTGCTGGCTAAAATAGAATGCACTTCCCCATTTTAGCTGTAGCCTTAGTGTATGACACTTATTTAATTCCGAATGTTGGTGCACTGACATAGTAAGGAGACAGTTTGGCCCAAAGTAGCATTACAACTATAGCCTGGTGTAACCACGCTGCATTGTAAAGTGTTCACAGTCATTTCCTCGTACTTGGCATAGACCTCTGGTTAATTTTGAACTGTTTTGATTGCCTCATCTAGCTCTGCCTTCATTTCAAACAACATCATCTCGCTAACCCACCCTGATTGGACCGCCAGCAGGGTGACAGCGCCAGGGTTTCCGTAATCTTAGCGAAATGATACTGAACTGAGAGCGATAGTCGGGCAGAACAAGGCTATTACAACGAAACCACCCTGATACTGTTTCTGGCCGGTAAAGCTAGTGGCCAATCAGCGTTCCCAGAGGGTAGTGTACAATTAGATGAAGCTCCGCCCCCCCCCCCCCCCCCGGTCAGGTCACCTTGACCTGACGGGTACGATTAATGTGGGATTTTTTAAATTTGGGAAATGTATATTATGTTGGTAAACAACAATTTTTATTTGTTTACAGCATAGATGATCTTGTCTGTGTGTGTGTGTGTGTGCGTGCATATGTGCATGTTTGTGCACGTGTGTGTGTGGTGTGCGTGTGTGTGTGTGCGTGCATGTGTGCATGTTTGTGCACGTGTGTGTGTGTGTGCGTGCGCGCGCATGGCTCATGGCTATGAAGCATTTGTTGTGGTCTGAGATGCTAGTCAGATAGTGCATAGTGTGCCATCTAGTGGCAGAAAGTGTCATGCAGCTTAACTTTAAAGGTATAGTAGGCGATTGTAAGCTTAGACACCATCAGATTCACCAAATATCTCGTTCTTTGTGCGTGCTGAAAATGAAACTGGTGCTCCTACACACACAGCCATGGTTCCATACTGTAAGAACAAAGTGGTGCAGGCCACACAAAAATACAATATTCTAGACTTCGCCAAGCATTTCCAATGTGTGTTTGTGTGTGTGTGTGTGTGTGTGTGTGTGTGTGGGGGGGGGGGGGGAGCTTCTGTGGGAGCATCTTACGGCATTTAATGGAGTGTTT
>JAODTR010059431.1:6835-17076 GCA_025399935.1 Amblyopsis rosae
TGTCTGTGTTTCCAGCTGTCATTTTGTCTGTGTTTCAAGCTGTCATTTTGTCTGTTTCCAGCTGTCATTTTGTCTGTGTTTCAAGCTGTCATTTTGTCTGTTTCAAGCTGTCATTTTGTCTGTGTTTCCAGCTGTCATTTTGTCTGTGTTTCAAGCTGTCATTTTGTCTGTTTCCAGCTGTCATTTTGTCTGTGTTTCAAGCTGTCATTTTGTCTGTTTCAAGCTGTCATTTTGTCTGTGTTTCCAGCTGTCATTTTGTCTGTGTTTCAAGCTGTCATTTTGTCTGTTTCAAGCTGTCATTTTGTCTGTGTTTCAAGCTGTCATTTTGTCTGTGTTTCCAGCTGTCATTTTGTCTGTTTGCAGCTGTCATTTTATCTCTTTCTTTTTCTTATATTATACCATAATCTTTTCACCATTTTCACAACTAGGCTTATTTAATTGACTGTTAACAGAGAAGATAACTGGGATGCCAGATGTAAAGTAGCCTATTATTTGTCGACATAATGGCAGATAGCACGCATCAGCTTTCTGATTGAGATTAGTGGCTGTCAATCAAAACGACAGTGGTGTTGACTTGTTTAGCATACTGGTGTAAAATATAACGTTAGGTATGCCTATTTCATTAAACTGCCATGTTAATTAAATCCACGCATGAGGCTGAGCTCAAAATCACCTGCTCCCCACAGCAATGTATGGATCGCTTGCACGAGGCCCTTAAAGGTGCGAGGTCCTGCGCGGTGGCACAGGTCGCACAGCCCATGCAACGTCTCTGGCGGAGTGATACTGTTTTAATTTGAGCTCGAAGCACTTTCTGTACGTCACCAACCACACATTGCTCATTGCTGAGAAGGCTGACGTATGCAGCGCGCAGACCGCTAAATCTACCATGCATGGCCTGAAAACAAAGTGCATTTACCCCGAAGCAGTATGCTGCAGAAATACCGTTGTGGCCTCATATTGGTTGTGGGTACTTGCAAATGAATGTAATATGCTCCAAATACTCATTGACCTTTTTGGTTGCTTCATGCTTCATTCTTTTTGATGATACTGAATTGGTCCGGCAATCAAATAAAGCTAATGTATAATTTTCCACCTCTCTGCCTCTAGAGGGGTTCAGAGCCTTTCAACCGGGCCATGCTGTTTAACGTGGGCTACAAGGAGGCACTGAAAGACCTGGACTGGGACTGTCTGATCTTTCACGATGTGGACCACCTCATGGAGAATGACAGGAATTACTATGGCTGTACAGACATGCCACGGCACTTTGCTGTCAAACTCAATAAGTACTCTTACATGTGAGTCCAGGTTCTTTCTGAGTAGGCAAACTCAGATACATACAGTATTTGTACTGAACATGTGGGCTATCATCCATTAAATACTTGTGTTCCTTCTAGGCTCCCGTATAATGAGTTCTTCGGTGGTGTCAGTGGTCTAACAGTGAAGCAGTTCAAAGAAATCAATGGATTTCCTAATGCATTCTGGGGATGGGGAGGGGAGGACGATGACCTCTGGAATAGGTGAAAACGCACACACACACAAACGCGCACACACACACACACACACACACACACACACATACATACATACATACATCAATCTTTAAAAAGAGTGGTCATGTGCTAGGTGAAGAAAATATAGTCGACTTGCAGAGAAGTCTTTTGACTCCATTATACCCATGCTTCAATACATACGATGGTGCTCTCTGTGATAACTTTATGGTGGCGACATTGTAATTTGTTTCACTTCAAGCACTTCAAGTCCTGGCTGGGACTGATTTCACTCTGACATCATATTTGGTTATAATAACTAAAAGCATAGTTGTACAGGCTTCAATTTTTCATTTGATCTCACACTTTCATCCCCTCCACCTAAAAAACATCTCCTGCGCCACTGCTATTGTTTTGTTATACATATCGTATCATGAGGTCCTTGCCAATACCGAGCCCTATTCTGCTCTGGAGAAAACTGGGAGGGCAGCATTGAAATCTAACTTGGAGTGGGGGGCACATGTATCCGAACTAGCACTACAATTGTGCAATACGTTTATTTTTATTCCCTATTCTTCCATTTTTGTCTGTTTCTTGTCTGTAACTTTTATTGTGTTATAATTTCATTGTTCTTATAGTTAAACACTTTCTATATTTCCATATTGTCTATTTTTAGCTGTATAAATAAAGATTATTAATAATAATAATAATAATATCAATAATTTAGTGTATCAATAATTTAATGTGGAGCTAAGGTGGAGGCCAGGCAAGCAAACATAATTTGATTGAATGCACTTGTGTGTACAGTATTTAAAAGAAAGCCGTATTAAGTAGAGCTAATACAGTGCTTGATTTGTACAATTGTAAAACTGCAATGATGTATGTTTACACAGGGTGCGGTTCGCCAACTACACAGTGAGCAGACCACATGGAGACGAAGGGCGTTATATGTCGATATCAGAGCACCATAATGGAGAAGTGCAGTTTCTAGGAAGGTCAGTATGCATGCATGGGCACACAAACAAATCACCCAGTTTGAAGTGTGCAGTGTGAACACAAGGTTGGAGCTGGCAATTGGAATGTGGAACAGACTCATGTGGTGTAAACCAGTCACATGAAAAGGCAGAGCCGTGACTTTAAAGACTTTGCATGTGATGGATTTGGGGTCCAAATTCCAGTTATGCCCCTGTTCAAATTCTAACCTGCTCACAATTCTCATGGCATACAAAATCATTAAAATCACTCATTATTAAAAGTAGTTTATCAGCAAAGTACAGTATCTGAAATTGGCCAATTTAATAAAAAGGTCAAACATATTTTGGACTTCTTTAGTGATTCATGTGCAGTATGTAAAATTTAGTCAGGCTGTTTAAATCAAATCAATCAAGCTATTTAAATCCACACTTAAGGTTGTAATGTTGTTAGAACAAATGGGATGATAAACCTTGAGTGCAATCAGCAAATGGCTCCATAAATGTAACATCTACCAAGCTCCACTGATTAATAGCTCTTCGGGGATCAGTTCTGTATATGGAGGGGAATATTAACATATGATGCATATCATGTTGGTTAAAGGTGGTCAGTGAGTGTAAGCAAATATTTGTCATATTGTCAGAGAATATCTTAGAATGTTTTAATTTAGTTCATATATCAACAATACATCTCTGGGGTAGCTGACCCCGCCTTTATCCTGATTCTGTCTAGATGTCTTGCTACTATTTTGCTGTGCTGCCAACGTTTAAAATTGAAAATAAAGACTACATGTATCAGTGTGTGACTGTGACTTTAAATAGTTTAATAATGTAATTGCTCTCAGTTCTGAAGTTGTACATGTTGCTTGTTTTGGCCTTACAGGTATAGTCTACTTCGTCATTCCAAGGAGAGACAGAGTCTAGATGGCCTCAGCAACCTAAACTATTCCCCCCTAGTGTCCAGGAGGTCTCTCTACACCAACATTTCTGTCAGCCTGAACCGAAGCCTTGCACCCGTAGCTGACTACTGATCTAGGCAGGCACAGCCCAGCCACACACCCATGTGGAAACCAAAGTCCTCTGGGACATCAGCCATATTTCACCAGTTGCAGCCCAATTTAGGATTTTAGGTTGATCAGTTGTGGCCAATTTGTTTTTGTTTTTTTATATGCAAAAAATATTGGAAACAGAAATAGGTTTTGAGAGAATAAGGATAAAAGCAGCAATTGCTTGTGCCACTGTCCATCTCTTCTCTCATTTAGGTATTGTTAGTCTTCCGTTTTCACATGCCTTCCGCACCATTTTGGCCTTCGACAGTTATTCATTCATTCATTAAGTCGTGCATTCCTCATTCTGCTTATTCATTCAGGCAAGTCTTTTACTACTGCGCTTGGTTGTGGTATACACACATAGTAACTTAACTGTGCTAATGGTCCTAAGACTTTGAATTTATTTTGCCCTTGCACTTCAGTTGTTTTCACCAGTGCAGTAAACCCTGTTAGAATGTGTGCACACACACACACACAGACAGAAACTCTTGCAGCTGGCTCTGCGGTAGATATATGCCAAAATCTGCAAAGTAAAAGAAACAAGACAGTTTATCGAGAGTGGGTGTTTTCAGATAATTGTTCTAGAGTATACTAAGCATTTTAAACTGCTTTAATGTTTGTGTTGTGTATGTGTTTTGGCTGCTTGGGTGTTTTAGGAGCAACTTTGGTAATGTTAGCAATAAGCTGTGATATCTGACAGCAGAACTTAAGACATTCTCAGTTCACCAATGCAATAGCAAGGCTGCTAGACCTACCCTGGTAGAAGTCCACAGAAGCAATGAGAGAATTGAGCTGATTGTGCTCTGTATGCAAACCTCACACTTTTTGCCTAAACAAACATGTCAACCAGTCAGAAACTGTATGTGTGTGTCTGCGTATATAAGTAAGGGAAAGCTATGCAAATGGCCACAATAGGTATCCTGTTGTGTACTGGATCCTGAAGGTGACTTCCATGCGCTTTTACCCCCATTAAACTGTGACAGTTGACTCTTGACCTCCCCTGGTGTGTCATGTAAGGCTAACGAGAGAGGAACAGTTGTTTCTCATTTACGTCCGTTTATTATTGTTTACTCGCCTCCGGCTTTAAATTGGAGAATATGGGGTAGATAATACATGATTGCTGCCGTTTACAGCAGTTTTTCCTATAATTTTAATTTTAAGAGCACTGTTTTCCAGCCATCCCCCATTGTTAACGTATGTAAAGCAGCTCATGTAGGGGACGTTTATCTTAAAGAGGTAACAGTTGAAATGGTTCTCATATCCTCATGGCCATTTACGTGGAGGTGTAGATCTAACGCAATGGGCCTTTGTGATACAGACAGATTTAAGATGGACCCCTCTCTCATTGTGTGCATTCTTTTGTGGTATTGATAGTTTTAAATAGTCTATCAAATAAATACGAGATAAGATACAAACCTCAAATCTACCATCTAGCTACACATTTTCATTTCATTTTTTTAATGTATCTTTTTAGGGAGAAAAATGCGGAGTAATGAGGCTGGACCTCAATGTATTTATTCAATCTCTTGTGAATTATGTTATGTGATTGTTTTTATTTTTCATGTGGTTGATGTGATAATCTAGTATGTGATATATGACAGACTGTGTTAGATGCACTGAGATTTGTATATTTGAATGGGATTGTGAGGTGCCCATCTGTGTACGTGCACTGCTCTGTTTCGCTCTGTTTCATTCAGTTATGACAGACTGAGTCAAATGGAAGCTTAACTTCTGGGGGTCAGATTCACAGCAGTATTCTTAAGACAGGGTAAATCTTAGAGACGGTCCTCAAAGAAATGCCATGATGTTCATAAGAATGCAATTAGGTGCATTTTCTCAATATGGCCCTATACGAACATTTAATTATCTCATATTCTTAATTTTGTTTGCTTTGTACCAAAACTTTATATTATTTGTTATGTTTTGCTTTACTGCATCTAGCAGATCACTTAAAGCATACTGAGCAACTAAAATGTTTATTTCCAGTTGGCCATTCCAGTAATTATTAGTCAGAATAAATGTAAACCTTTTTTAGGTTTATAGCACTGTAGATGGCTTGCCCATTAACTGGCTGTAAAAACGATAATGAAAAATGTAATTGTAAGATGGATGTATTTATTAGTTAAATATATTTCACTGATATATATATAAGAGAGCTATTATCAAGGTTTTAACAAAGGTTATATTTTGCATTAAGATGCTTTCATGAATCTGCCCCCAGACAATATACTGTATGGTCTCATGAAATGGAATGGGACCCCGAAACCTGATGTGTATTAATGTGTTGTATAGACACTGTTTGAGCAGGCCATTTTGTGTGACAACCACAGGGAAAGAGATCAATTAATCAGGAACTGCTGGGAATCCTTTTCTTTCACTACGCATCTACCATATCCTAAATGATCATCAATGGTGCTGACCTTTCCATACGTGCTTATTGGAACTAACTTATGAGATCCTGCAGACTACAGCAGATTGATTTTAGTGAAATAAAACATTAGCTTTTATGGCCTCGTTATAGTACTGGGACATCCATGCACCAGCTTTAGTTTCCTAGTTCTAAACATGTTGCTTGCTGGTAAGGATAAACAACATTCCTGTTGACGGATTAAACCATTATGGATATGTGTGTCCTCTAAATGTCTGCTGTACAGTTATCCTAACCAGAAGCACGTATTTACCTCCTTTCTTATAATCCTGAAGTGGAGGTGCCTAGTGAGAAATGTGAACAGCAAAATCATATTTTCTTTTCCATGTGTGTTTGATTGAAATGGTCGACAATGTCAATGCAGAGGCCTGTTGTCCTCCATTTAGTTTTAAGTTTTGTTGTCCATGTTTTTAAAGCACTGATGTGAGATTTAGTAACATGTTCACAGGTCCTTCTGATTTTTGTACATTGTTTTTTTTTTTTTTTTGGGACTATGATGTTTTCATTTTTTTCTTTAAGAAGCTAGCTATGGACAGATATCAAAACCCAAAAAAGTGTTAGCAAAAGTAATTTTTGAGACTATAAAATAATGCCAGGTACATAGACCCTCTGGATGTAAATAACCATAAAAGTAATTCACAATGTAGAACTAAGCTGGCTAACACATGCTGTGTAGGGTCATTCACACCCCTTACAAAGTTAAATGAGTTTGTTTATTGAATGCAGGAAATATGGTTCAGTCTGCTGATGACATGTACATAGTTGACATGTCTTGGTTCTGTATTGCGAATGCTCCCAAACAAGACATACCACACTATTCTGATCCATTCTATGGCAGTCTAAATGATGGTTCCTCTGCTGGGAGACCTGACGAGACTGGCAGCCTTAAAGCTTGATAATTTATGTCAGTGTTTTTCACTAAATATTTTTTTATAGGCAAAATATATTGAGAGAGAAAAAAGTGCATATCAAGATGATAATTGTAAATATGTCGTGATGTCTTAAATTACTACAGATGCTAACTTAACGAACAAGGCTTTGGAGTGGTTTGGCTGATGTTCAGTTTTGTGCCATTTAAACAATAGTGAAGAATGCATATCAATGCTTTTATACTGGCGCTTACAAGCACAGCATTTTAAAGTATTTTCCTGTATTTGACAGTGGCAGGTACAGTACAGTAGTACAGTACAGTATAGGATGTAGATATCACACCATATGCTTACAATGCTTAGAATTAAACAGGTGCCCCAAAGCCAGCATCACAACCCACTCCAAAATCTAAAAAACTATTTTATATGACAGATAACTTAGAAAATAAAATATAAATGACTATGATCTGACTATGATGATGATCTCAAATATATCTTGATTATCACAAATGTGGAGTTCTGATTGTAAGGAGGAACATTCTCCTTGAATTTAAGCCATTTGAAGCCACTTGTTTAAAAACTTGATGTCAGCCTTATGTGTATCTGTTTGTGTATCAGAATATTGTTTTTGATTATTGAAATTTGTATGATGGAGATTTTCTTTTATACCATCAGTTATTGTGAAATTACACCAATAAAATTCAACTTTAAAAGATATTTGTTAATTCTGTCATTTATATCACAGATCCGTTTGTAACCATTTGGTTAGAAATGTGTGTGCTCTATTCAAGAATACTAGAGCACTAACGTGACCTTTTGTAAACCATTCATCAGCGCAGAGTACAAAGGGGTCTCAGGAGACAAGGCTGCAAATTAACATGTTCACAAGCAACCAAACTTTAACTTCAGTCCATTCATGTTTGTCACACACTGAAGGCCGTTGTCAGAAATGCTAAGCAGAATCCCACTTTATTTTTAAATTATCTTTTTTTTCTGAAATACTTTATGACCTCACAGTATTATATTTATTCTAAATGTGTTATTGGGGATTTCTTGCCATCAGCAAGGCAACATGGAAACCGGGTGCTGACTAATGCTTTGACGGCACGTGAGATGAGCTGAATCAGCCCTGTGGCACAAAAACAACTGATCTCCACAGTTCACAACCAAATGTGAATTTAAAATGTATTTAAAACAATCAAATTTCCTAGGCTTTGTGCACTACTGAGTATGAATTCTATTTAGTTTTCATTATCATCACTGCCACTTCTCAGTAGCCATGTAACACTGCCCACATTTTGTCCATAAGAGAGCTAAGTGCAAGAGATGATGGGCACAGGCTTAAAGTGGGTTACAAGTTTGGCCACAGTAGCCACATCTTAATGGATGAAATACAAGGCTTTGGTATGCTAACACTGCTGTCACTTAGTTGTCAGATGCACACAGAGGGCCACTTTTGAGGATAGTGCTGGCATGCATACAGCATAGCACAACACACACAGTGTCACTGCTCTGCCACTAAGGCTTTGATTTTCAAAGCCCTTCAGCCTGTGCAAAGCGCGTGTGTGTGTGTGTGTTGGAAAAATATGTCCCCAAAATAATAGATGAACTTAAAAGTTCAGCACAGTTCATTCTTTCCATGTGGGCCATTGTGTGTATGCTGAGGGTGTCTGTATGGGAGTAAACTTAGAAAGAAACCTTTCAACTTTCCAAAAATGTTATCTCTCCATTTTCAATTAGGTAAACAAGGAAAAAAACATCTATTTAAGAGCATGTACTGTACTGTAGCAAGGTATCCTGCTCAATGATTAGACAGTACATGGCCAAACATGTCCTACCACCCTCAAACGCTAACCGATCCTAACACACACACACGGTCTCCAGGCCCCCCTTCCCTACCTACACACATGCTCACACTTGTGTTTTTAGCTAGGCTGAATGGGCCGATACTGTACATTAAGATAAAGGGCCCATCCTATCCTATCTGGTTAGGTCAGCTATAAGTGAAAGCAATAATAAGAGAGAGAGAGAGAAGTGATAGGGGATGTTGTGTAATTGGACTGCAATTATGTAGCGCTTTACATGATTAGCCTCACATTCACACACACATTCCTACACCAAGATGGTGATGTCAGCCATGCAAGGAGACACCTGACCACCGGAAGCAGTGAGTTAGGATTAGGTGTCTTGCTCAAGGACAGCTCAACCCTTAGTGAGGAGTTAGCTGGGTTCGAGCTAGCGAGTTATTGATCACCTATATCGCCATGCTCTACCACTTGCCACCCCTTGTTTCGTGTTTGTGAGGCCGCTCGCATCGTGCATGTGTTTGTGTGTGTACTGTAGAAAACCTATAAGAATGAATGTCGTCATGTTACAGTTTGTATACATTACATTCTGTACTCAGGTCTGCTGATCACTGTTACATTATCACTAGCCTCTAACTACTAGAGCCACAACCTTGACTACAAGACCTGCCTATTTGACAGGAGAGGTAATTTGATTGACAGGCACCACAACCAACTACATACTGTCATTCAATGACCAAATCGATTTATACTGAGGAATTTGTTGGGAATATAAAGAGTCTGGCTGTTTGCGGGTCTCGTAAATCCATTAAGTACGCTATGGGCATTGCTTAAAGGCCATGGAAAGACTGATTATAACAGTTAGCGTCATGCCAGAATTATGTATACACCCTTATGAGTGACAATGCCAACAGTCAATGAAAATCTACCAACCCACTTCCCGATAGTGCTGTTGCACTTCAGCTCAGCGCAGGGCAACCAGCTGATCCCGGCCTCTGATTCCCTCCGGGTCCTCATGTTGCCTCTGTGCGCACGCACACACACACACGCTGCTTTCTGTGAGTGTGTGTGTGTGTGTGTGTGTGTGTGTGTGTGAGGTGCACATGAGCCGTGTTATGACTCACTCAGGCCCACCGTCCTGTCAGGAAAACGGGTGACGCACCCAATACGGACGAGGGAGGGGTGTCAGCCCATCTGCTCCTTGTCTCGAGAGAGGTCTGGCTGCAGCGCGTCAGTGTGGGTCGCTTCCGGTTGGAGGCTCCAATCTCAGTTGCTTTCTCCAGTGTGGGTCGCTTCCGGTTGGAGGCTCCAATCTCAGTTGCTTTCTCCAGTGTGGGTCGCTTCTGGTTGGAGGCTCCAATCTCAGTTGCTTTCTCCAGTGTGGGTCGCTTCCGAAATATTTTGTTCGTTAGTTTACATCATACGCTGCTAGCGAAGCATTGAAGCACTAGCACCCATGCCACCGGGATAAGTCACAAGGTTCGTATTTGTTGTAATACGTTAATATTATGGGGTAGGTTGTTTCTTCAATTGTTTTTTTTTTTTTACTTTTACCGATTGTAATTGTTTGTGTAAATATGTGTAAATCTACATCACGCAAATTAACAAATGTGGGCGAGCTTTAAAGTTACG
>JAODTR010059442.1:0-17075 GCA_025399935.1 Amblyopsis rosae
CTCTCTCTCTCTCTCTCTCTCTCTCTCTCTCTCTCTCTCTCTCTCTCTCTCTCTCTCTCTCTCTCTCTCTCTCCTGGTGTCCCTGACATCCTATGTCATCCCTGGGGTGTAATCTGTAATGCCATAATATGTCTTACTAGAGCTCTCTAATGCGTACAAACACAGACACACGGACGCATCATGCACGCGACACACACACGCACATGTGCACGTATTACTCCCTCCTCATTAGACAGATGTGATTACTGAGAAATCAGCAGCATAATTAGCAGGAGCAGGATTACAGATGAGCTGTACAGACGTCGTCGTCGTGCATAGAGCACAAAGGATGAATTTAGATCGAGAACATGATGTGTCCTATTTTATCCCAGGGGGTTTCACAAGCCATTAATCTCAGCTCCAGGTAAAATGGGCTTGGAAGCTGAAGGTACAGATAACCTCATTTTATGGGTTTTATGCTGCACACTGGGATGGTATCGGTTCATTCATGCACATATGGGACCTTGCACTGCAAACAACATGGTGATTAGCGAAAAATATATTCCAACAATGGGTGTTTTATTATATTTGGAAGATTTCAGATTTTATTTGTGAGAAGTTACAGTGACTACACAAGATGAGCTTTGACTAAGAGCACACACAATTACATGGCCTCTTGTTATAAGGTAAACCATTAAAAACCAATAACAGAGATGCAAATCCAAAGCTGAGGCGAGAATAGAGAAGTAACTGCAGAGGTGTAGCATACAACAGCGGTTTTCAAACTGTGGCTCAGGACCCACAGGTGGGTCACTGAGTGGGAGTGAGTGGGTGGCGAAAATTGCAAGCGGCCATTGAATGAATGAAGAATGTCAATCTATTACTATCGTGTTGACCCATTGGTCGCCAGTAAAGTTGTGGCAAAATAGCCAACTTGTTCCTGATTGGATGAAATCCCATTTAGCTGCGTTTGGTGGGTCTCTAAATATATTAGTCCTCTATCGGTGGGTCTTGGCACAAAAAAGTTTGGAAACCCCAGACCTACAAGACGCAACCGCGGACTGTGTTGAATGACGTCATGGCAACAAACAAACATACACACTGCATACACACGCACACACACGCACACACATGCACACACACACACACACACATACACACAGTTCAAGACAGGACTGCGTGCGCCCACCTGTTATAATCAGAGTGCATTGCCACACACTATCTGGCTACACATGGGCACACCAAGGCCAGACAGCGAGTCAGGACGGTAATGTGGAAAAGCCTGCTGATGGTGCCAACACTAACAGTGTCTGAGGGCTCATTGGCTGAGGCTCACGGGACACATGGTGTGCGTGTGTGTGTGTGTGTGTGTGTGTGTGTGTGTGTGTGTGTGTGTATCAACTGTACATGCTATTCTTACTAATTCAGTGATCTAAAGTGAGTCGTTTGCGTTGACTGTTTGATAGTGTTTTCGGCTCTGTGGTTGGCTACTCCTAAATCCCTGTTTGTCAGTCTCGCCGCTGTTTTCCTGTGTCATGCTGCGGTTACCTCTACAGCCCTCCCCCTTTTCCCTGCAGCATTCACCCCATCCCTCCACCCTGCTGCCCATGTTCCCTTCTTCCTCCAGCCTTCCCTCTTGCATCACATTAGCGTTTAGCAGGTGCTTTTGTGTATCCAGAGCTGTCCAAAGGTGTTTGCCTATCTGCAACTGTTCAGGTTAAACACCTCGTCTCACGCGCACGTACGTACGGACACACACACCTCTGCAACCTCTGTCATCTTCTCCCCTTGAGCTACAGTATCTCTCTCTCTCTCTCTCTCTCTCTCTCTCTCTCTCTCTCTCTCTCTCTCTCTCTCTCTCTCTCTCACTGGCGCTGTGTCTTCTTTAACCCCGGTACACTGTTAAGTTTTAACAGTATCAGTATGCCTTACCATCCTGTCAATCCCTGGATGGGAGCCAGTCGCCATGACGTCACTGCTGCATCGTCACACACAGAGGCAGCAAGGACAGCATTGTGTGTTTGTGTGTGCATGAGTGAGAGAGAGAGAGAGAGAGACAGAGAGAGACTGCAGGGCTCTGATGTTTTTGCAGGTCAGTAGAGAACAACAATGTGTCCTCAGATCGCTCCTATACTCCACTGAGAGAGCAGTAAATCTGCCTCTCAACTCCCTTTGACTGACCTTCGAAACGATTATCTTCGATGCACAACGTCTATTCTATTCTGTGTGTATACTATATTTAACTATATTGTTCTTCTGCTCTACTTGTATATTCATCTCTCATTTGTTCTGCTGACATCTATTCAAGGCTACTCTCTTGTGTTAATGTTTGTTCTGTGCTTTATCCAAACGTTGACCAACATTGGTTGCTGTGCATTTATATGAGGAGCAGCAGTGGTGCATTGTGGGCATGCTGCGGCCACGGAAAGCATGGGCGGCCATGCTTGAGGCTAAATCTCTGTGCTACGTCATGCCTGTGTTTGGGTTTGATCCTCACACCGCGTGACTCTGACTTTCCACCTATTCCATTAAACTCCTTCTAGGCAATGAAGACACAGAGAGAGAGAGAGAGAGAGAGAGAGAGAGAGAGAGAGAGGGAGAGAGAGCAAGAGAGAGAGCGATATGTGGGAGATGGGGGTTTGTCACACATTGATTTCTGAGAATGAAGCTGTTACTTGGCAGCTGTAAAGAGCGCACGGTCCAAGGAGCCACAGTGTGTGTGTGTGTGTGTGTGTGTGTGTGTGTGTGTGTGAGAGAGAGTGTTTTCTCCATTACTTATCGCTATTAGCCTAAATCAGAGAAACGATAGCTATAACAATTTGTGCAAATGAAACAAAATTACTATTAATTTAACAAAACTATTTTAACATTTTGTTTTTCCACTTATGTGTGCTCTTTATCCCTTTTACAATTCCTCAGCCATGCTGGAAGAAAAAAAGTTGAAATTCCCATCCCTGCACAGACATTTTCAGTGGAGAGCATTGCAGATCAAAATCATATAAATATAGATTTCCTTTCAACTCTGTTTCATTAATCAGAAATATTTCATCAAGGAACACAGTAACCACCAGGAAGTTGGTCACCAAATCATTTTGCGAATACAGTTCCATTGACTAAGTACCATCGCATGTTTGCATAATATATTGGGCACACAGGTTGTCTTAATAAAGTGTGTGTTCCCACTGTAGGTTCGTCATAAAATTCACCTGCATTATGTAAAATTGGTTTAATATTTACAGGCTACCAATACTCAAAGAACAGCATGAAGAGTATTAATATGCAGGCAAGCAATACAGGACTCATTGTTCACCAAACCATCTGCTCTGTTTAAATGTGCTCTAAACCCCATGGTAGAACAGGGTTTACACTACTTCTTTTTGTCTCTTCCACTACAAGGCTTTCAACATTTCAAAGGTCTGGGTACTATGTTGTTTATCCACCTATCTGTTTTTGTTTTAGACGAAACCTTAGATTATATAACTGTGTTCAAAGAAATGAGTGCATTCATGGAATATGCGATGCACATTAACAAGTTTGGAAATTAAGAAATGTGTTCCAAAATATGATGGACAGGAACTTTCCTTATTCTGGTCCCTGCGGCCTATACAGTAGCTCTACATTTACCATCCTTAATTTCCTGTTGACAACAAAATGAACCTTATTTACAAGAGAAGATAAGACCTGCTCCCTCACAGGATTTGACATTTAATTAATATACTATTATTATAGTTTGCAAAGTTGCACACTTTCTAAGGCTTCATACTGAACCATGATATTGTCATGATATTGTCATGCCTCAAATGGGACAAGAAGAGGTAATCATCCCAAAAAAGAGACAGATAAGGATTACATCGATAAAGTGTGTGTAAAGAACAACAGGAGGAACTCAAAGAAAGACGATTATAGCCTACTATTGACAGGGATTTTCACATTGATAGGCTACATTATTTGGTGGAACTCAATAATGGCAATACAATATAGCTTACTGTATACACATGTAGCCTACAGCAGAACACAGACAGGTTCACAACCAGAAGCCTTCTACGGAGGACAGTTCGCTCTCTCTATCTATCTCTCTCTCCCTCCCTCCCTTCCTCCCTCCCCACGGAGGTGAGCGTTCATTCACTATTTCTTTCTTTCTTTCTTTCTTTCTTTCTTTCTTTCTTTCTCTGCCTGTTCATCGAAAACTTTCATATAACATTGGCCTACTGTTAGCTGCTTACAGCTAACATCAGGAAGGAGGATCTCTTGTCTCTCCTCGATGCCTCAGAAGGCTCGTTCGCTAAGGCAGCATATATTTGTATTATTTGCAAGGCTTTAGCCAATCGTTGAATTAATGGACTGTTACCAGTAAAAGACTAACGTGTTACAATACTCGCATTACGTAATTACATAACGCGTTACCCGCAACACTGCACTACAGACACGATTGTTGCATTAGATGATCATATGCTCAGTTCAGGGGTATGAAGTATGCTCCAAAGCTCCAAAGTGACTTACATGTCTATATTGTCTATATTTGGACAGGTCATACACCAGCAATTGTAAGCAACCAATATTATATCAGACAACTACCATGTCAATATATCATTCAATCAAAGTGCCTAATGGCCTGAATATTAAAGTGCTGAATACAGAATAGGACTTTTTTTTTTTTTTTTTTAAAGTATAGAGAAGAAAGAAGAGTAAAAAATACAAGAACATTTGGGGAACAAACTTGAGTTAAGTTTGAGTGCTAGGAGGTGGAGAGGTCGCCAATCGAGGCAACATTGTAGACTGTGAAGAGTCCTGCAGTCCTGACTTTTGCTGGACACTCGTTCCACCATCGTTGTGCGAGGACAGAAAACATTCGACACTTTGATGAGCTTCAATGGGTCTTGAGATCTCGTAGCGATGGAAGTGCCAGCCGGCCAGCCGAATGGCACACTTCTCCTTACCTGGGTCAGATCCAGCTGTTTACTTGGTGAATAAGGCCTGGTAATGCTCCTTTGGGAAGTATTAACAGTTGTTTCCTCCTACGTCTGCGTACACCTTTTATCTTTTACCTTGCGTCGGTTATTTCTGAAACTACCAATTGGCCAATTGGCATTACCTTGTGTTGTTGACAATTCAAAGTCATATCCTAACCCACCCTGGTTGGACCGCCAGCAGGGTGGTTGTGAAACGTTAATGTGAACACAGTTTCCAGACTATAAACAAAAAAAAACAAACAAAAAAAATCTCAGCAAACTATAATAAGACTATAATCTCAGCAAAATAAATTTAACTGAGAGCAACAGCTCATCTTTGCTTATATTAAAATTATTTTGGTAACTATTTAGATATGTTTTCTAATAGATTTGATTCTTTCTCAAGAATAAATGTCAATATATACATTGGAAAAAACATTAGCTTTAATCATTATTAGTTCAGAGGAACAGTTTATTCTCCTATAGCGATTCAAAATTTTGCATAGAAAACTATTCTTCTGTGCTCCTTAACTTGTCGTTAACGCCGATGTCCATTATGAGGTAGGACAATGGATCAGTCAGTCTACAATCACAATTCATTAGATTGTCCAGTGAAGAGGGGCTGACCTTTGATTAGGGAGTGAAATCTGAAGCTCTTTACCGGTCAGGCACGTCAATAGAGATCAACCTTTCCTCCTGCATCTACTCTTCTTCTCTGCAGGAAACAGGAGCTGCTGACCATCTCCAACGTCCCCTTGGGAGAATGTCCTCCATCCCCTCCCCGCACTGCACCACCCAGCATGAAGGTACGGTAGGACACGCGCACACACACACACACACACACGTTCAGAATACGGCTGTATTGATGCATCCCAATGTAGGCCAATGCGCAGCCACATATGCATGCATGTTATGGATAACGTGCATTTTAGATAGACATAATTGCCATTTCAAGGACCATTAGGATGATCAGCAATCTCTTTAGCTGAAAACAACTTGGAGACGATGGCGATCGGTTGGGGGCAAACGACCAGTAAAGCACGATTGGCTTGGTTGATGGCTTGCAGTTCCTTGGATGAAGGCAAACCATAACATTTGTCTCACACCGTCTAGAAGGATTCACATATAACCTGTTCTCTATAAGGTGGCTTGATGTTTCACGTACTGTAGATGTGCTTGTGATAGTGTGATTTCTGCCATAACTTACTATAGACAGAAGTACATTAGAAGCATTTATTTCAATTTTTCCTCTCAAATGAGAAAAGGCCGGTGTGTTTTGCAGAAAGGCAGATTATCATACTGATATACAAGAAATATATGGCTCTTCTAAAAGGGAACCACTTTGCTCTCTATGTCACCTTGAGCTCAGTCTGCTTTATGGAATCTGCCTGGAGAGAATGCAGAGGTGGACCAGCTAGAGAGGAGTGGGAAATGAGAGGCAGAAGCAAGATGGTTAGCTTATAGAAGATATGGACAGGCATAGAGAAAGTACATGTTTTCTTTCAAACAGACAAACTGACACACTCAAATGCGCACGCACGCATGAATGCACGCGCACACGCACACACACGCAAAAGCAAACCAAGGTTTTTCCACCCAAATAAAATAAGAAAACGTTAATGTGAAGACATTTTTTTTTTAAGTCGGTACCATCACGTTGCTGTGGTAACAGCGCTGTATGCACAGAGACGATCCTGTTTTGTTTTTTTACTGTGTAAAGCAAAAGTGTAGGAATACAGCACATGTGAGGGAAAACATCCAGCTCAGATCAGATGAAGTTGTGCCTTGTCTTTGGTGTAAACAGGAATTACTGTAAGTGGACTATCATGCTTTTGTTTTCATTGGTTATATGGCTAGATGGTACAAGGAAACCAATTGAGACAGCACACAATCATATCCTAAATCATAATAACACTTACTAGTCATACTAGTAGTTATACTCACTATAATCAGACAATAACAAACGTCTGTTACAAAACTATTGGTTTCGTAAAAATGATTAAACCAATTGGCAGCTAATTCTCAAAAATCTAATTTTTATAATGTTAATATAACAATATAATATTGTGGTTTAATTATGTGGAGTAATTAATAATAACGGCTTTTATTATCAGTTTAACAAAGATACCATTCAGCGTACATTATATGACCGGTTCCGGTCTGGGCTGTGTGTGTGTGTGTGTGTGTGTGTGTGTGTGTGTGTGCGCGCGCGCGCGCGTCCACAGGCATGTGTTTGCCTTTACAAGAGCAGGTAGAGACAGACACCGGTAGGACTTGTTATGGAAGCTTTGAAAGAACCACTTGACTTTCCTGTTTAAGTGTTACAGTAAGCCCTATGTGAGAGTGAGAATTAGAAACTCATGTGTGTAAACTCAGATTCAATAGGAGTAATCAAGTTAAGGTTTTGAAAATTGAGTCACAATTGCGTTGAGAAAGGAGTTCAGAGGCTCACAGAGAGCAAGGCTCTAAGTCAAATACAACGCCTGAGCGGTTTTTCTTGTTGCTGGAGGCTAGTCAAGGTAGGTATACAGTCAATGCTTCAACAACTTTATTGAGGAACTATCGTTTGTGTTTTAATTTAGTGTCTGATTTAACATGATTTGAATTTGAAATCACAGAGAAAAATGCTTTAGGACTTGCAAATTTGTATAATTTTTAGGTCCTACAAACACAACACAGCAGTTACACACCTTCTAAGATTCTCCATTGCAGGTACATCTTATCTGCACACACCCATATCAATGTCATAACTTATTCTTTCTTCTATATTTTTGTAGCACAAATACAAATCAATAACTACAACAGCTTACATCTGCCGCTACGAGTCTCAAATGCAGTTTTTTCTATCACAAATTACAAGTTCCCTAACTTCAATTTCGCATCAAATGTTGCAGATACATGTGGTGCAAAGGTAATTTGTGGACCTGCATAAACCTGTAGACTGTAGGCAGGGGCAGGCATTGTTCAGAATCCTTTTGGCCAATCAAAGCAGGTTGTTTGGGCGCATGTGGTCTAAAAGTGATTTGTCTAATAGCATTTGGTGAAGAATTGGGGCTCGTGGAACTTGCTATTTGTGATAGAAAAGAAAGTGGGTAACACTTTATTTGAAGTTTGTTCATTAAGACTGACATAACAAAGTCATAACCATGACACGACACCTGTCATGAACATTAATGAATGTTTATGACTGTTGTCATTATGACTGTTGTCATTAGAACATTAGAATTAAACTTGACATTTTTTACCGAATTACAGCTAATGACAACATTAGCTGTAATTCGGTAGAAAATGTCATGTTTAATGTCAAGTTGACATCGTTTGGGATCTGTCTTTGACATGACAACTTGACATTAACTAAGATTATACACCAAGATGATTAAACATTATTTACTGAATTACAGCTAATGACAACAGTCATAAACATTCATTAATGTTCATGACAGTGTTATGTCAGTCTTAATGAACAAACTTCAAATAAAGTGTTACCAAAAACTGCATCTGAGACTTGTAGGCAGCAGCTGTAGTTATTGGCTTGTGCTAGAAATGCATCCAAGAAAAAAAACTTTATGATTTAATATTATGAGTGTGTAAATGTGTTTTGGATCATAGTAACTGCAGCAACTAGCAAAAATTTGAGAATAAAATGTGTAAGCGTAACTGTTGTGTCATGTTTGCAACACCTAAAGTATGTGACTTCAAATGTAGATACAAATGTGTGATTTTCTACAACTACAAATCCCACTGTTGCTCAGATGTTTTGCACAAACAATACCTTCATAATTTCAGAAGAGCCAGCATTCTTTTTTCTTCATGGTTTGAGCTCTCATTTCGGAAAAAAGTCTTCGTGACAGACAGTCTTTCTTGCATAGATCCCATGAAACTATTCATTTGATTCCTGCTCAGTCAAAGCTAATAGGTCAGGCCCCTTTCTTAGGTCCAACCCTCTTAAAGCCCCCCTCCCCTAACACCACTACTGTATTCAGAGTATCCACCACAGTGGGATGGAAGATAATGCAGTCCAATACAGTGTATCTGGAATGCTTAATGGATCTCTCGCCCCTTTCGTGCTAAAACAGTAGGATAATAATGCTATCTGTGACTGAGGTACAGTTGTTTTACATCTTATATTATAGACATTGCTGTTCAAATTGTTTGTTTGGTATGATTCCTTGTGGCTATTTCATCTAGTAGCCTAACCACGCATGTCAACTTTGACATTCATAAGAATGGTAGCTCAGTGCTTCTCATTTGCTGACTTCATAATTCTGACAGTTGGTGCAGATGCTGGTCTAGAGACAAAATATCAGCCTATAACTAAACACACATTTTCTAAAGATGTGTGTCCAAGTCACAGCCAGTATTCATTTGGAGTTTGTGTCTGTGCAGTTAAATAGTGTATTATACCAGTAACAACCACAGGAGCTATAATTCCATACATGCAATGTGCATCTTGTTCAGTTTGTGACATTATATGTCATTTGTGTATATTATTGTGTGTGGGGGTACAGCCCTTTGAGACGTCACTCTGTCAATCATTAGACCAGGTGGTGTATGTCTTTCTGAAAGTCCTCCTATCTGCCTGCAGCCTCTGGTAGTCCCAGCACGTTGCCATGGGAGATAAGAAATTAGATGTTATTGCTGGGCTAGTCGGGGAGAGAGACACACACATATACAAAACTGCATGGAGTTAAACAAAGACAAACAGACCTACATTAAACAGTGTTTAGTTGAAAGGTATAAACAGCAGAGAGTGTCCGAAAACAGCCCAGGGATGAGACATGATACAAACCAGAGAGAAATAAAAGTTGAAGTTAGAATGCTGGGAAAGATAAAAGATCGGTGGGCTGTCTGAGACATACTGTACTAGTTAGTTTGCAGTAGTCTGGTTGATCACCAGTGTTGGGCAAATTACTCAGGAATTGTAATAAGTTACTATTTACTTATTACTCATTCAAAATAGAATATTACTTTACTTATTACTGGGTAATAAAAGTAATTAGTTACGTTACTATTTACATTACTACATTACTTTCAAAATCACTAACCTGCCTCGCCCCTTCTGATAAATGACAACCTGTGTGGCCAACTCATTTTAGAATTGAATCTTATTGGAACAATGATTAACCTTAGGAGTCAACAATCAGCCAAAGTGGAAACATTGCAGCCTCTCAAACCAGATGATTGACAGGTTGGTTAAATTGGCCTACCCTAAGTTTGCTAGGACCAGAAATATTTTTCTTAGTAATGCAGCATTACTTGGATAAGTAATTGTAAAATTATTACTGTTTTGGAAATATCAATTTGTGTCCACAGTGTATTATTACTGTGTCCACAGTGTATTATTGTAGTTTATCACTATATTATAATGCAGTTTGCTACAACTGAACACCTAGATACAGTATTCACCAACTAGAATTCATTGATTCGGTATTCAAGCTATCAGTGTAGTTTGGTAGTCTACATGCACATTCACACAGGCCTTTGTATGGACAAGCAGACAGACTGCTTGTCGCCTTGTTAAATCAGCGGCAGGCTGCTAGAAACATTGCACTAATGAGCTGTATTGCAATCTCAATCTATCCCCATGTGTTGTGACACACAAATAAACATATCCTCACACCCATGTATACACACCTAGGGACTAAACCAACAGCCAACCAATAGGCATGCCCATGCACATGCACATGCACATGCAGCCTACGGAGAACATACGGTATGCTGATTGCCTGGGCTGCATATCTAACAGATATAGATAGACAGCTGTACTTATTGTTAGTGTGGCCGTGCAGTGTTGACTCTCCAAGAGCAGCCGCAGTGTCTATATCAGTTTACAGCACCATAAGTGGTTACATATTAACTCAAAGATTCTCTCTCTCTCTCTCTCTCTCTCTCTCTCTCTCTCTCTCTCTCTCTCTCTCTGGCTGTCTGGTAGGCATGACTGAGAGACCTAATCTCAGGTAGTCATGGAAGACAGTAGTATGAGGCTTGTTACCTGCTGTTAGAAAAAGTGACTTCATGCATTGCTTTTATTGTAAAGATGTTAACAGAAAGTTACCAGTAAATTGCCTACAATTGGTAAGGCATTTATTTTGCTATATTCGTTTGCAGCCATATACTGTCCTGTGTTTGTCTAACACTGCTAAATCATTTAACATAATTAATAATGAAAAATATATAGTACCAGGTTGTTTGTATACGACATAGGATGTAATTAGTTTTAAGTGTGTTGGTCAGTAACAGAATAGCCAGAAGTTGAAAGAACGTATGTACAGTATGTAATACATTTGGCAGGGTACCATATCATCTCATTTGTTGAATCAGAGCTTTCGCAGAAACAGCTGACGAAGACAGCTTGTTGCCAAATGATGTGCAGGTGGTACATGCCAATATTATCAAGAGGCCTTTAATAACCATCTGGGACCTCAGTCTACCCAACGGCCAGTTCATATGCCTTAGAATTAGAAGTGTGCACTGTATAAGAATGTTAGCCTGGCTCCACCAGCCATTGGTATGATGTAACCAGACCCAACAGTCACTTTGTGAATAGGGTCTGGACACGCTCCATTAGAATTTTTTGCAGCTTCTTTTGCTTTTTTTTTGCTTTAATTTGACCTTACATTTTTAAACTATTATAACCACTATACATCCTTTAACCAATCAGCGTTTTGTATTGCTTCATCTAGCTATACCACCATTTTGAAACACACATTTGACGTCAAGGTCATCTCACTTATCCACCCCCATTGACACTGAATGGTCTGCTATCCATGGCGATGAACATTGAGCTGAGAGCTCAGGTACAGTAATCTGGTTCTGTGGCGGTGGGGTAAGTGTGATGACGTTGAAATCAAGCATACCACCAGTTGTAGCAACACGCATTGGTTAACGGCTGCAATAGATTCAACATGAACCTGTTTGCTTAGACAATGAATGTACTGTGATGTGTTTGTTGTAATACAACTGCTAATTACCTGCATTTCACACAAACACACACACTTTTTGTAACTATTTGTCATCGGCAAACACACTTATCACACACAACCATTTCACTCCTACAACTTGTAATGTGACAAGGTGAATGCCGTTGAAGGGCTCATCCATTCACTGTGAATACGCTCATGGATACTATACATGTATGTATGTGTCCTGGTATGTGTGTGTGTGTGAGTGAGAGAGAGAGAGAGAGAGAGAGAGAGAGAGAGAGAGAGAGAATGTGACTCAGTGAGGAAGTGGTTGCTTATCGGTGTGTGGTAGCGGGTATCAGAGGCTTTTGGGCACTTTTTATCCACCCCCATTTGCCCGCCAGCAGCACTCAGTTCATGTTGTGGTGGAGAGTTACAGCTGATAGGATCTGCTGCCAGGCTGTGGTATACAATATGTAAGCAATGTGAGCATTTGAAATGCATACAATGCTGTTATTTGTTGAAGTACTTAGAGGAGGGAGAGTGGTGTTTAATTAAAACCCTATCTATTTCCGTTAGACAGTCTTAACACTAGTTAGACAGACTTGACTGCTACAGGTTCCAATAATTATTTGGTCCAAGTAACATTAAAAAAAATGTTTTAGGTTGAATGTTTTTTTTTGTGTGTTTTTTGTTTGTTTGTTTATACAGGGTATGTTTGACCTCAAGTGTCCTCAAGGCATGGAGAACCCCCAATCTGTGTAAAAAAAAACAAACAAAAAAAGATTCTCTATTTAAAAAAACACACACAAATGTAAATGTTCTTGCTTTTAAAACACAAGCCAAACTATCAAAGGTAAAAAAAACTTTATGTCCAGTTTCACGGACATGGACTAAGCCTAGTCCAAGACTAAAACAACAAATCTATGAAGATCTCCTTTGAAAAAGGTTCTTAGTCTAGGACTAGGCATAATCCATGTCTGTGAAACCAACCCAAAGGGGTTAATAAAGAGACTGGACAGACCTATGATGCTCAATTGCTGATGTCAGTGATCTGATCACTCAAAACTAAAAGGTGCAGTAACGAGCGCAATGTCTCTCAATCCAATGGCGTGTCAGTATCGCTCTCTCTCTCTCTCTCCCTTTCAGTCTGCAGAGTTCTTCGACATGCTGGAGAGGATGCAGGTGAGCGCATCATTCACTTTCCATTCTCTCCGTCTCTCTCTACAGTCCTGTCTCCCTCGTCGAACCTCTCATCCCGTCATTCTCCGCCCTCCATTCGTTTACTGGTTAATTCCCCTTCTTATCTCATTTAACCACCTCCTCTGAAATGAGTGCTGTTGTCATGGTTATCTGCTCTTAGCCTGTAATATTGTGCCTGTCGTTGGGTGACTGTCTTTATCTGCCCCCGTTGTCTCCCATTGACTTCAGCAATGCTCAGTGTCCAATTCTAACAGAGAAATGCATATACACAATCACACACACACGCATACACGCACGCACAAACACACAGACATTTCAATTGTCACTCCTTATAAGACTGCTGGCTCCAATCTGTTGTTCTGATTGGGTAATAGGCACTCTGGGCTTGGGCTCGGCATGGGGCTGCTCTCCACTTCTCTGTTATCCACATTGATTCTTCTGTGGAAAATAACTCTCCCTCTGTGACTGTCTGGGCCCTGTAGGCACTGGCTCTCATAGGTACGCACTGGACAGATTGGGGGGGACAAAGAGAGAGGATAGGTGGGATGGAAGGGCTCATTGTAGTGGAAAGAGTGTCTCAAAGTGATTCAAAGTGTTCAAAGACAGGGACGTGCTTTGATTTCTTTCTTTTTTTTTTACAGTGGAAAAAGGTATTACATGTAATTGGTCAATTACTGGAAACATTATCACCGCATGAGTGACTTTTAACAATTCATTCTTCACTGTTTAAATTGGTAGTTGTATAAAATTGGTAATCTAATCACATTTGTTTCTTGTCTGTAAAAGGTGTTTGGGGTAGGAATAGATTGATATTTGTCAGTAGAGTTGATTCTGACAGATTACGTACAGTAAGAGATTGCACTTTTGTGTTTTATGGAGCCAGATGAAGCCACTGACACACACACACGCACCCACCTGAGACGCACCATACTTAATAATGAAGTACAAACACCGCATCCGTGACAGCTGGAGGCGAGGGAACACAGTGTGTGGAGAATAGAGCGGTATTTAGGTGTGGAGGAGGAGTGGGGGCCAGGGTGGGTAAGGCTGAAAAGGGAGACTTCTGAAAGGTCTGACTTGTGGACCAGAAAAGACCTGTAGTGGCACACACACACACGCACGCACACACACGCGCCCACACACGCACGCCCCCACGCGCACACGCGCACACACACACGAGCACGCACACGCACGCGCACAACTGCTCTCAGCCTTTGCATCGTGACTCGATCTCACATTGACCCATTCTATTGAACCCTGCAGCTAGAACAGTTTGAAATCCGCCCTTCCAACCTCTTTCTCTTACTGAGTAAAAATCCTCTAAATTGAGCCACGCTGTTCAATGCCCTATTCTGTTGTCCCCCCACCCCCCCACAACCATAGACTCACAGCAACATACAGAGAACAGAGCAAGAAAGACAAGTGTGCGTGTGTCTGTGACTATCTTTCTCTGATGTGTGCCCCACCCTTGATGATCCATTTAAATGCACCCTGTGAAACCATGACATCGCCACCTGAATCAAATCAACGATGTCAGTTCCTTGATTGGTGTGTGTTTGAGCAGTCTTTGTTCTTGTGTCTCCCTGTGTATTGTACATGTTTCCGTGTATCTCTGTGAGTGTGCTTTAGGAGCGAGAGAAAGACATTATGTCCATGTAGCTGTTCATCTGTACCGTTTCATTCCAGTGTTGATCACAATTCTGAAAATCTACAGCCATCTGAATGTATGCCGCCTATATTTCAAACACTGTCATTTAGACAAGCTCTTCCTGTGAGCCATAATTGGTCAATTTCCTATGTCTGTGCTGGAAAGTACTGTCCCTCTTTGCCAACATACAAACACTGGAGGCTGAAGGGCAGGGACTCATGGTTGCTAACCAAATGCTCGCTACAATAGATAATAACAGTATACTGCAAGATTAGCACAATTACGTTGATATCTGAAAGCCTGCTTAAAAGTGGAGAAAGGTCTGTGTGTGTGTGTGTGTGTGTGTGTGTGTGTGCGCGTGTGCGTGTGCGTGTAGACTGGAGTGTGTATCACATAACAAACAAGCTCTTATGAGTGAACACACTACACTGCCATAATACATTTCAAAATGTGCCAATGACTGAAAAAAATAATAATTGGACTGTTTGTTTTAATTGCTGTGTGAGGGCATTCATTTGTGCAAAAGCATTATGGTCAAAATAGATGATAGGATAATTAATGGTGCGGCAAGCGATTGTAAGCCAATGCACTTTCTGTCAAATTCAGCAAACATTTATCCTGACGGTCTGCTACACTAGTTGTGTGTTCTGTGCCTGCTGAAAAGGGTATGTGGTGTTTCCACACAGCCCTTGCTCTGTAAATGGCAACACAGCGTGATGCACACCACACCACAGAGTGATGCACACCGCACCACACAATATCCGAACCTGGGCAGTGTGTGTCCAATGTAGGGGGCGGAGCATCTGAAGGATTACACGTTGAAGGGAGAGGTGTTTTTGTTTTGATCAAGTTCGAATATCAATGATCTTTCTCCAGTACAGCTGACTAAAACTTTAAGATGTAGAGAAAAGGAAAGCATATACTGTAAGAATATGGTGAAATGTGATTTATCATTTTGCTTTTCCATCTTCATGCTGCAAATGGGCCCTAATCAGGTCCCTAAAGCTGAGGAGACAAGGAAATGCAAGGTTCCTAGTTGTGTTCCTAGCTGTGCTGGGTATTGTGTCTGGTTTAAATGGATATGTGTGATAATAGTCCCCTCCCCTGCCTGCATGTAAACCTTTGTCAGTGCTTCAACGTGTCTTTTACCCTGGCTGTGTCTCTGTGAAGTGTGTCTCCTTATTGCACTCTCTGCACATTGCCCTTCAAAACATCTCAGCGAGTCCAAAATCAGTGGTATGCTGTGGTGTCAAATCAAACGCTGAAATGCTAATTCGGTGGTTCTCAACTTGTTGTGATCCATTGTAATAAATACGTATAATAATATAATATATAGTAAATATAATAGTTCAAAGTTGCAGCCCGCTGGGGGATACTGACCCCAGCTAATTGACTTCTCTTTCCAGCCATTATTCCATAATCTGCTCCCAACAGCAGGCACGGACTTCACCACTATTGGAGGTTGTAGTATAACACTTAGGCTCATACTGTAGTAGATCGTAACTCAGAGGCTAACAGAGTCAACAACACAGAACCCTTGTAAGGCTATGACATCATCAAAGGGTGACACACCCTCACTGATGTTTATTGATGATTATGCATTTCAGCTTGTTGCATCATTGTCCTTATGTGTATTGGGCAGAATAGCTGTTGCCATTTTCCCACCTTTCTTAATGTAAATATGTTTTAATGCAAATGTTCTATACTTTATCATATTACAGTAAAGGTCAAATAGTGTGTGTCTATTTTACAGGACGACTACATCCCCTACCCACAGATAGAAGATGTGAGTAAATGATCTCTTCATGCTCAAAACTCACACACACACACACATGTGCACACACACACATGCACACACACACACACACACACACACACACACACACACACACACACACTTGCAGGTGTCAACAGTACGATGCAACACATCAGACAAAACCTGACTGTAATGATGCGTCCTCACCTCGGTTTTCAGTTAACACCCTCCATTTACCCCTCTCTCTCTCTCCACCCCAACCCTCCCTTCCCCATCCTCCAGGTGTTGGAGAAGGGGAGTCCGTATCCTCAGGTCATCCTTCCCCAGTTTGGAGGCTACTGGATCGAGGACGCTGAGGTCTCAGTTGGGACACCAACCTCCTCTGAGTCCAGCTTCTGCGAGGAGGACGGTGGGGGGGACATGAGTCCCAGCGGAGGACAGGCCTACCGCCTGGAATGTAACAACGCTGCCCGAGCCTACCGCAAACACTTCCTGGGCAGGGTGAGCTTCGAGGTGTCCGCAAACGGCAGTTGGTTTGTCAATCTTTACTTAAACGTAATGTTGCTCGCTCTCTCTCTCTCTCTCTCTCTCTCTCTCTCTCTCTCTCTCTCTCTCTCTCTCTCTCTCTCTCTCTCTCT
>JAODTR010059453.1:0-17073 GCA_025399935.1 Amblyopsis rosae
ATCTTCATTGAAGAAAACTGTGCTTTTCTTTCAAAAATTAGGAAATTTCTAAGTGACCCCAAACTTTTGAACGGTAGGGTATATGTGTGTTTTAGGGGTGTAACGGTACACTGAAGTCACGGTTCGGTTCATACCTCGGTTTAGACCTCACATTTCGGTACATTTTCGGTACAAATGCTTTTACTCAGCTTATAGCCTATATAAGCTTCAATTTTATTAGTTCAGCCATATACTCTTTCTTAATAATTTCATTGATCTAACTGTTACAACGTTGTATTCTTAACTTTGGTGTTCACATGATTTCTTCATATATATGAATGCAATCATGATTCTAAAACATGCCTAATATTATGCTTGGGGAGCTCTGCATTATACATGGGGAGCTCTGCAGACAGGCGGCACGCCCCCTCCCATTCCGATCATAAGCCATCTCCATATTCACAACAATTGCTTACTATGACGGGGGCAGGTACAGATCACTCATTGTTGTAGGCCACACATATTATACAACCACCACCTCTACTTTGTCAAATAAGCTAGCTTGCCAGCTCTGTTGAGCATGCTAGTAGAAAACGATCTCCCTCCAGCTGTCACATTAAGGTAATTGAATGAACAGTCGTCAGTTTCAACCATTAAATATAGCCTAGTTCTAACGCGAACAACAGGAAGAAAAGATAAACAGGGCGTCCGACAAAAGTTCGCTCAAAACGGCGCGCCGAATCGTGCAGCGCAGCATCACGTCGCTAGTACCCAGTTAGGGCAACAGAAAATATATCAATCGAACAGCTTTTGTTGCTGACGCTCACATGCGCCGCATCCAGTAACACACAGATGCCACGCTGCATCTGTTCCGTGTTGGTTTGAGTTCGGCTTTACACAGCCGATTCATTAAACTACTCAGTCAGGACAGGAAATATTGTCCCTCACCTCCTCGACACGTTACAGCAATGCAACATTTATTAATTAAGAGTAAATTACATATGCCTCACAAGTGCCGTTGGTACGAAGCAGAGAAATGGCTCTGGTGCGAAGCAGGTAGAATCACTCGGGGATCGGCAGTGTATAACAGCGGAGAATTTTTTTTTCTGAAAACGATTCCCCTTTAGTTTGCATTGTGCAGCAGGCTTGTTTATTTAATGCCAACACACTGCTTTTTCGATCCAACACAAGCCGAAAAGTTTCCCCACACAGCTGTTTAAACAGTAGCAGGTCAGGCAAAGCCAAGGCTTACAACGTCCATATGAAAACTCGAGCTTGTAACTTTTGGTTTCACATTATACATCTTCTCGCCACCACACCTTACAAACTGCATGCACCGAACCGTTAATTCTGTACCGAACCGTTCGATACGAATACACGTACCGTTACACCCCTAGTATGTATGTGTGTTTATGTATGTATGTATATATATTAGTTAGATTACGATTAGTAGGTTAGATTAAACTTTTGTTGGAGGTAGGGGGTTGTTACTTTTTCTACTTTTAATAGATGTTTATCCCACACATAGTAGCTGTTCGTTGTGCAAATTATGTACTTGTGTTCTGCACTTGACTAAGTTCTACATGTGTGTCCAGAATCATCTTCAGGAGAGAAATGACCCTCCACAACTTCTAGTGGACACCAAACACACTTTTCCCGTCCTGTTTCCATATGCTCCTTCTGCTTTGAGTCTGGAGACACTACACATCCCTGCCTCGCTAGGACTCGACTTCCTGATTCAGGTGTGAGGATGCTTTAAAGGGCCAGCGTTGAAAAAGACTTGGCATCAACTTGTATAAACCTGTGTATTCACCTCCAGTGAAAGACAGCAATTCTAAATGTTTTCAACTACGGACAGAAAACGTCTAAAGCACCTGGGACAGAGCTTGAGGTTTTGGTGTTCCCAACTTTTATTCTCTCCAATTGTAAAATGTCTTGTAAAATGGTTTGAAATTGCCTGCTATTCTGTCTTCTTTATGTGTTGTTCCTGAGCCTTTGAGCAGAGAGGTCGATCAAAGACCTGTTTGGGCCTGTTTGTTAACTTAAGTTGCATTAAGTTGCATTGATGGTGAAGTGTTTAATGCTAGTCAGATCTTTGTAAAATCAGTTAAAACTCTCTCAAAAGCAGCATTTCCAGGGAATCTTTTTGTGAGTTAAACTGGTTATTTTTTCCTGGTTTAAACTGCTCTGTAAAACCACAAATAAAGGCAATAGTACTGCAATGCAGTGATTTGTTTGGCAACAAACTGCATGCACCAGTATATTGTACTTTTCTGTCCCAGTGAATCCAGAGAATATGTTTTCAGATTACACTTTGTTTGTGGTCAGTAGCCTGTAAGACACGCTAATGTGGAAACTAGTGCATTTCTAGTGCATGACCTTTTGGCCTTTAGACTGCATTAAGCAATACAGTTTGAACGTGAAGAGTACCACTACTTTTAAAATAATTTAATGGAAAAATACATTTGGGGTAATTTGTGAAGACTGAAAGCCAACTGACTTGAGCAAAGTTCTGCAAATGCAGATGACAGCAATAGGTAGATTTATGGTAAGTGTGAGGAGGATCCTTTGTTATGTTATTAGTTGTTATGATGACAGAGGAAACAATATAGAACTGCCTGAGCAATCTATATGTCTACCCTAGTATAACATTTCTAAAATATATTGTCACGATCATCAGTTAATCAAATGTTTTCCTCTTAATGCCACCATCATGTTGTACAGTAATCATTCTATTCATAATGCCAATTGCATGTACAGATCTCAGATGCTTCATTATCTGCTGCCATTAACTAGGAACAATACAATACATTTAATTTTTTATGTGATTCAGTTTTGTAATTGGAGGTGTTATTTTTCATACACTAATATGTGGATGTCGATTCAAATTGACATAATCTGTTGTCAGAGGTATGTGTCTGTGCATAACTTGTCATATATCAATCAAAGGGGGGTTCCACTGTGCCAGTGAATATTTCTTTTTGTGTGCAATATACATAGGAATGGTGGAAGCTTTAATCTCAGATGGAATAGATACATTTTTTAAACAGATTATTACTTTCAATGTACAGTAGAACTATTAACTATTGTATCTATTTCAAATGCAGTTTTTCTTGAATAATGAAACATAGAATAATGATATCTTATAAAAACAATACAAAAGTTATATCTGAGTGAGCATTTAAAATCTATTTTTAGATAACAGGACAAACTTGCTCAGTGTTTTAGAAAATATCAATAATTCAAACTAATTAAGGATGCTGATTTATTAACACATTGGGTTTTTTAACAAGTCATATTCACCTGCTTTTGTAAACTATATTTCAAAATCAGGATTTATATATTTGTTTATATTTTCTCTTCTGTTTGGGGAATGTGTAATCTTGTAGTTGAACTATTTCCATGACTGTATTTTGGAAATTAACTAAAACACTAAGTACCTAATGTGTGCTAATAATGAATTGTAATTTATTTTTGTTGGCTGGATAAATAAACTGCATTTATTTTCTATTTCAGCCAAATTGATATTCTGAGCTCTGAAACTGGTTCTGAGATAGACATTGCATAATCAACATGCACATATGAAATGCATAGTACAAACTGAAAGGCTCTGATGTTTGTCATGTAGCTGAGTCAGACTTATTAGTGGATTTCCCCTCTTCTGAAACACAACTTGCTCTTTAATTCTTATTTAACCATGGCCATAGGCGACTTTAGGTTGAAGTTTATATGTAACAATTCCATATCGCCAACCTGATCCATGTTATATTGTTGTAAGTAATGTGAACATGGTTGTGGGCGCTTTCCCATAGCAAAGCACCGTTATTTATGTCAGTTGTCTACGGAGCAGCTGTTTCAAGAGGGGCGACCGTGGTTAGCTTGTGTTATAAGTGGTGAGTAGGCCTACTCACTGCTGTGTAGGCCTGCACATATCTAAACTTCTAGTATTTCTGTATCAAGGCATAAAGTATAGGTTGCAAATGCCGTTGGCATGGTCTGGTGTCTAACCCACTCATTGTTAGCTGGTGATCAATAAAATGCGTATGGTCCTGTTTGATAAGCTATAGGCATGCGTGCTGCTGAATCCTGTTGTCTACATTGAGCGTGTTGTCTACAGATGATGAAAACATGAGTGAAGGAAGAGGATGTGGTGACAAGTAATTTCTGAACAAGTGTATGATACCTACCTAGTCTGCAGATTTTGCAACACCTTTTTATTGTATATAGAAGTAGCTGCACCTTGCTACAGTAGCATCTAGAGCTGCTTCTCAAACCTATATATCTGACAAGATCTCCCCAGGGTTAGACATTACTTCACATTTACTCAAGACTTGCTGGATCAAGCTGATCTACTGTATAAATCACCAATTTAGGAAACTTTAATGTTTTTTTGGTTGTGTCTCGTACTCTCGAGAACGCCGTTAAATAGTTTTAGCTTATTCAGTCTGTCAACAAGGTAACAGTTGTCCTGCTTAGTGTGACTTACTAGCCGCATGTCTTAAAAAATATGCTGTTTTGTGGTCAAAACGGCATCATCAAATAAACCATTGTCAAGCTCGTCAGCTGGAACAATACCACGTGTGACAACAATGTGATTTGGTGGTGTTAGCTGTTCTGTGGGGTTATTGTTGAAGGCGTCATATGTGTGGTTTGTTGTGTCCACCATTGCTATGGTGATTTCTTGTTTATTTTATAAATATGTTTGCATCTGTGTTGGTGTGTGGCCCTCCCCGATTTTACTTACAACCTTTCTTGTGTAGTCTTGTTTCTGTGTCTATTACAGTTATTCTAAACCCATATATCTTCTTTTAGAAGAGAACAAAATACACAAGTATTATATGTGGTTCTATCTAGACACAGAATGACTCCCACATTACAGTCACCTGTTCTACATTGGAGCCAATTGCAAATCTAATGTTATACCTGAAAGCAGCCCTAAAATTGTGCATCAAGAAGACATTCATGTGGCTGTGGCTTCAAATAGGTGGCAATTTAGATGTGGTTTCACTAGTATTGATTCCTATGAATTTTGCACAATGTACAAATATGTCAGACAAGCACAGATACTGTGCATGTTCATGCATTGACTTCCTCAGCCTGTATATAATTCTGAATTGAGGTCTGAGGTCATGACCCCACTATCCTACTGATTTCAAGCCTTTACTTCATAGTTGTGAGTATATGCTTTTGCTGGGACACAAATAGAATTAGTAGATGGAATGTAATAATATTTGCTTTAGGGACAGGTTAGGCCAACTGACAGAATCCAAGAGTGAGTACACACTTGCAGCACGCCATACTATTCTTCCCCGTCTGAAACGCTGCAAAGGCTGAGGATGCAGACCGCAGCTGAGAATGTAAGCAGGCGGTGTGTGAGATTCCCAGCGCTACAGCAGAGATACGCAGCCAGCGGGTGTAAAACCACAGCAGATGAATGCAGAGATGGGAACCTCAATCCTGCGGTTTGGTGGAGCTGGGTGCTTTGCTTCGTTTGGCAGATGGAAAGAAATGTAGTGTGTTGGTCAACTAAGTTAACAGTGTGACTGCCATGTTTGTCTTGAAACCTCCACGGGGCAGAGACCAGGAGAAATGGCCCCTTCACTTTGTACAATGATGAGAGGTTTTCCTACTTTATTTTTCTACTGTACCTTTCTGCATTTTATGTATGTTTAGAACATGAGTGAAAACATCAGCCACAGACTCATTGGACAACTGAACCCCCACCTCCACACCATAGACTTCCTAGCCACCCACGACTGATATGCACACAGCTATTACTCTTTCACTTCCTCCCTTCATACACTATGTCTATTTGATGACAAAGGAAGCATATAGCGGTGCATAATAAGCTAACAGACCTGTTAGCTGTCAGAATAAGCTAACAGAAATGCTTAGGTTAGCCAATGTGCAGTCCAGTTGAATTTACTTGAATAACGCGAAACATATTCCCAGTTACTTGTTCAGATGTGTTCCATCATTGCTGTCTTTGGCTAAATAATCTTTCTCAGAAATAATATTTACAGCTGCTGTAGTCTTGTTCATATGCTTAAACCCTAATTTTTTCACTTTTAACCAGGACCTTTAGTTAGGTTCATAATAAGGTTTCTTGTGTTATTGAAATGCATTTTTTGGCACTGCTTGTTCCTTTGCTTATCTTATGAAAGCAACAGGTGATCATTTTAATGTTCCTTAGGGCCACCTGCTAAGGGTTAACATGTTATTTATGTGCTGGTAAAATAGTTCAGAAAGATCTGCACATACTGGCCTCATTTCAAAACAAACCAGATGATTTGAGTAGACAGGAAGCGGGTTTGAGGGTTTTTGGTTTGATTTTCACTTCATGGAAGCTGTGTTTTACAGAGACTGTCTGACATTAAGTTGTTATTCTATATGAAGTAATGAATTTAACAGTCTTGGCTATAGTTTCACATTTTTCTAACTGTAACTTACAACTTATAAAAAGCGATTTACAAATTATTTTGAACAAATCATTTTAGAAATTGAACTGTATCAATTTAGAAAGCACCAGACTGGCTCAGCCAGCCTGTTTAACAACCTCTTTTTGGATTCCTTTATTGAATGTGTTTATTCATAATGAAAGCACCAGCATACATCTTAAATTTTACGTAACATTATGTTTAAATACCCCTTAAATACCCCCTTGATAAGATGATTGACAGTGTTATCTAATGCTCAACATCCTGCCATAATGTTGTTCACTTCATCAAAGGGTTGCTTTTTTCTTTTTTCACATTTCTGAAGAACATCCTGTAAACTAGCTTTGAGCCCAACCCCCAGCTCTCTACCTCTCTTGTTTGAAGCGCCTCCTTAATAGCAACAAGGATGGTACACTGCTGATATAGCATAGTGGAAACTACTGTATATCACTTCAGTAACAGGTGAGGTTACCTGCATTGGGATAGATAAAGCAGCTACAGTTATGTCATTCAGGTGTTGGATAGCCTTTTGGCTTTTGTTCTCAGCAAAGGCAAGGGCTCAAAGTGGTGATGGAGAGATGGATATTGGTAAGTGTTGATTTTAAACAGGTGTGTGTGTGTGTGTGTGTGTGTGTGTGTGTAGCCTATGTATTTATATATACAGTATATTGTAGATACATATGTGATTTACAAAGTAGGGTAACATTATGTTTGTGTTTTTACACTATATGTAAATCTTGTGTGTTTTTATGTGTATACACACAGTATGTATTTAAATATACAGTATATATATATATATATATATATATATATATATACATATACATATGTGTGTGCATGTGGTGAGTATGAACAGTGGTCCGGGGAGGGACCAACCATGGTGGCACCCAAAGCTCATTGGGTGCCCACAGAGCAGAAGGGTTACTGTGTGTCGGTCCCAACCACCCTGTTGTGCATGGGCACTTGCAGGGGGTTGGGACCGACACACAGTAACCCTTGCTATGATGACCACCCAGGTGTTGGTTGGGTCAACTGATATTATAAATATTAAGTATTATATTATTATAGGCACTTTAGCCACATATGAGAAAAGTCCACTATGCATTACACAGAGTGGGACTGTGCGTGTGTGTGTGAGAGAGAGCGATAGATCATGAGGTTACACAAATGTCAATACTAATAATAATAACCAGTGACAATCCAGTAAAGTCATGTACAATATTTAAATATATTATTTCATGGCAAAACATATTTGACAAAGTTTGATTAAAATCAGGTGAGAAAGTTATCATATGCGCACACAGACACACACACACACACGCACACGCACACGCACACGCACACGCACACGCACAGACCAACCAAGTGTGATCACATTGCCTCTCCTGGGTACTTTATTAGATATTTAAAAATAACCATTCAGATCTACAAGGGTCATTTCTCATCTGTGCCTGGAACAAGGATGTAGTCAGATCAATTTTGTGGGGGGCTGTAGTCCACCCCAAAATATATAATTAGAAACAAAGCAGGCATTACTGATTATTAAGCAGATAGGTATGATGAGGGGCAGGTACAATGAAACGGACAAAAATGTTTAAAACAATACAATTTATTTTATTTTATACCAGAAAATGTTTAAGCCGTTACTGAGCAGTAGTCATTCTTGCTAACTTCGAGCTCAAATCAAAACAGTATCGGTCCTCCGTGGCGGTGCCTCACACGATTATAGTGTCAACACTATTCCCAGCCCCCTCCCGCAGAGCTCCTTGCATGGTGTGTTTTTCTGCAGTTTTTAATTCCGACTGTACTGAATATGATGTAATAAGCATTACCATTATTTGCATGGGTGGTTTTCATATTATAGCCATTTACTCTATGTGCCTTATGTTGCTGTTAGATTGATGGAAAGATACATTATATTTTGTATCTATCATTTTGATATAAAATACATAATAAAAAGCATTTTTGTGGCTTTAAAATATTTTTTTATGGGGAAGCATGCCGCCAGACCTACTTAATTCAGGAGGCCTTGGTTTGAAACTCTTGAGTGCTTCCATTCCTGGGTTTTATGTGACTGGCACTACTGTACTAACCTGACATGCCAGAGGAATTGTTGTCACAAGTCCATCTGGGGAGCCGTACATTGAAACTGCTTGTGAATGGCTGTACTTTCAAAAAAATACTTAGCAGTTGATTGGATGAACCATCTGGTCATTTTCGTTGTCGGCACATCTAAACCACGCACGTTTAGTTATTAACACGACGCTGATTGGAAAACCACGCCCGTGTAGCTATAAACACGACGCTGATTGGAAAGTTAAGTTACTACATGGACACATTCAAAATGATTCCGGCTGTCCAGACCGATTCTCACGGCGAAATTAAACGAGACCATTCTGATCTCGCGAGGCTACTACTCTGCCTACAAATTATGGGGACAATTAGACAAGCGAACAAAAAGAAACAATGTACTGTAACCAGTGATACAAGTTAGTTACTTGATATAACTGTGATATTGTAATAGTGTGTCTCAAAGGTGTGTATTGTGTGACAGAATACAATGTATGCTAGTAGTCATCTAAATGTTACCTACATGTGGATAACCTTAATGTCTATCCTCAGAGCCAAGAATCACTTGCACATCTCATCTGAGCTTGAAAGGATCAAGCATAACCTGTAACATCGCCGGCAGCAGCGACCTTGAGGATGATGAAGATGTCGGGGGCGGTGTCATACACAACATAACAGTTTGGTAACATCTCTAACCTCATGCAGGCACGTCTGACTTTTACAAGTGTTACGGTATTTGAAGGCACCATACATGTTTTGTCCACAGCTATTACAGCATGCTGAATTCCAAGGAGATGTGTTTGGAAAGCCAAGGAAATACTCTAAAATCCAAAGAAATACCTGCCATAACAAAATGTAACATAACAATTCAAACAAGACATGGCAAAATGTATAAACAATTCCACTTGATGAAAATAGGTAAAAACATTTGGCTCACCTCATCTCAGATAATCTCAGATCAATTCAATATGTTTTCTTGTTAATATTACTTGTTATTAGCCTGGTTGAAACCATCCTAATACTGCAAGCTCCACTCAGGGATGGGCAAAAATACATCAAAATGTATTTTTAAATAAAATACCAAGCACCTTAATTGTAAGTTTATAAACATATGCCATCTGACCAGTAACACTGCCAACAATCAGGAGTCGGTCCCTGCGCGCTACATGTATGTGTATGTGACAATAAAAGGACCTTTTACCTTTATTCCCAGTTCTAAGAACAAATCATAGAGGAGTTATCAGAATGGTTTTAAAGTTTTTCTTTTCCCACATGACTAACCCCACATTGTTAATTATTGAAAATATAGTGAAAGCATGGATTAACGATTAGAGACATTTACAGTCCCTTTAATCTTTAAAGTCAGACCATTGTTTGATAAATATGAGCTCAGACTGCTGTGCTGCAGCTGCTGCTGCAGTTTGTGATGTCAGGAATGATATAAATCAGAAGCAGCCAACGTACTTGAAACACCTGTCTTTATTGGCCCTTTAGTCACATCATTTCAGAATACATGATTTATATAATATTATTATATTACAGTATATATATAATCATTAAAATATCTCCTTTCCTATTCTCTAATGTTAGAAACCATATAAATGGTCTCAATATATTATTTATATATTGATTTAAATCAGTCGACTGTGGGAAGTTATCACAATTATGTCATTGATCAGTGTGCTATAATGTCTGCTGAAAGATTGTATTATGCTTTTATGTCTTGTTTAACTTGGGCCTGCAGTAAAACCAAAACATCCTCAAGTATGGAATGCTACCTTTTATCCACAACAAGACAAGGCTGTGATTTACATTCAAATTCCATACCAAGACGACTTCCTTAAGACAACAAATCAAATTTTTCAACTTCACATTCGAACAAACAACATAATGGTAAAGTTATTTGATTTGAGATTATGTGAATTGTGTATATTCAAGGTAATGCTTGATTGTGCAACATTAGCAGAATCTCACATTTCCTACACCACCTAATTTAGACCGTGTTCAGACGTAACTTCTTATTTCTTTCGAGTGTTATGGTTGTTATGGGAAACACCAGGTCTCACTACACCACTTGTGATTGGTCAACTGTCAGAAAAGCGGACAGCTTCCAAAAAAGAAGTTATGTCTGAACGGCCTTAATATGTCTTGAAATACATCACATGGTTGTGTTGGGAGATGTAGATAACACACAAACTGCTGAATGTACCATTATAGGATACTTTTTAAATGTAATTCGTTACAATTCCCAGACTAAAATTATAATCAGTAACATCATTTTTGGATTAGCCTACCTAAATTTAGTAACGTAATATGATTACTTTCCATAACTTTTAGATTACTTCACGCAAAAACATTGTTCTATGAAATGCCATCCAAAGCAATGTACTGCATTGGCATTTCTATCTTTGTGACCGTTTACGTTGTGCAGGGGATCAGATAAGATTGAATTTTATTTAAATTACTGATTGATGTTTATGAAAGGTAATAACAGAACATCCAATTTTTTATGCATTTTCTTCTGCAAACTTCACTTTTATATTTGAAAGTAGTCCCAAAAGTAATCATCTTCAATCAATTAAAAAAAATACGTGTAATCTGATTCCACTATTTTAGTTGGTAAAAGTAATGGATTACAGTTACTGTTTTTTTGTATTCAGATTACAAGTAACTGATTACATGTAATCAGTTACTTGTAACTTGTTACTACCCAACCCTGTGTTTGAATTATAAATGGTAAATGGTAGTGCACTGGATTATATTTTTGTCTACTACAGTAACCTGAATACTGTGTACACTATATATTTGATGACATTTGCCAATGTTTGCTAAAACATTATTTTATATGTGTTCCTTTATTATATATAGAGTCTTTGGAATATGACAGAGAGCTTGGTCATTGAGGGGGAACATCTACAAAAAAATACAGTCTATTATGTCAAGGTGCGAGCTATTCCATATATGCAATCGTTTCAGGGCACCTGGAGTGAGTGGAGCCCGACTGTTCATTTCTCTACCAACATTAGTAAGTCCATATGGAGCAAACATTCAGTTTTTGTATTATGGTATTTTATCTCTTATTGAAATTAGCTGTTTTTGCTTCTAGCTAAAGACACGTCAGAAGAAAAGCTTCATGACATTAATCACATTGTGATTGGGGGTTTTGTCATATTTTTTCTGGTCACTAGCATTGGGTTCTGTAGGAAAAGGTAGGCAATCCAAAGCTTGGCCATCACTGTTATATGCCCTTTCTGTTTTATTTTATTTTGTTTATTTATAAATTTTTTACCTTTGTAGGATATATACTTTGATATATACTTTGATGTGTCCAAGTATTCCACATCCAAAACAAATCCTCAAGATATATCAACCAATTATGGTAAGTAAATTCACCCCCAATTGATCATTAAAAGGGGATGAGTATTTTGCTGTCCAGTTATTGTTATATTTTGGTGAAAAGTAACAGTTTAATCACAAATATAATAGTTAATTGAAAGGATTTCCTCAGTGTCCTGTTTTCGACGATTATGTCTAAAAGTAGGAAATAATTAACAATCGTGAAAGTCAAATGAAAAACTAATATTTTTTAGGGCAAAGAATAACCATTAGGGACTAACCAGATGTAGGACATTGGACAAATACAGTATAATCTTCATAATCCTTATTAAATCCCTTGTGTAAAAATAACCCCCTCCAAATGTTGTACAGCATTGGTGCTTGGGAAAAAAGCATGTGATTGGACAAAGCACATATGCAGAACACATACAAGACCTCCTAGACCCAAGCGAAAGCAACATTTTTCATAATACTGGTTTCAACCACAAACAGTTTACGACACAAGATGAGAAGTGTACCGTTTCAACATTCTCTTCTTCCTGTTTCTTCTTAAGTTTCTTCCAGTGAGCTTCAACCCGGAATCATTAAGCGACAATATTTACCCAGTGCACAAAGTTGAAGCACACCATAGTGCTGAAGAAGAGCCACTGGCCCAGAAAGACACTTCAAAATTGAAGGAATCATGTGGCCCCAAGATGTGTAGTAGAGATACCACAGGCAGCACTGCCAGTAACACCAGTATCAATACAACCGAGTCGCTATCAACACTGTTGAGTGGGAGCTCCAGAGGAGAGGAGGAGTTCCCACAGCTCAGGAGCAGGGCATCCACTGTAAGCTCTCCTGTGGGTGAAGGGCAAGGTGAAGCCCAGGCAGACCCCGTCACTACTAGTAGAGTTGCTGACATGACTGGGGTTACACAGCATGTCAAGGAGGACTCCTATGTCACCATGTCCAGTTTCTATCAGATCAAGTAAGGCACAAATGACCCAGACAGTAAACAGATAGCCAGAGTGGACTCAGGGTTTAGTAAGGCACAAATGACCCAGACAGTAAACAGGTAACCAGAGTGGACTCAGGGTTTAGTAAGGCACAAATGACCCAGACAGTAAACAGGTAACCAGAGTGGACTCAGGGTTTAGTAAGGCACAAATGACAGGCCCAGACAGTAAACAGGTACTGTACAGTACATGGACTCACAGGGTTCTGCTTCTGCCCAACAGCAGAGCGTGATAGAGTGAAAGCAGCCTGCAGCATGGCCTGTGGCTCAGCTCTCTCCCGCAGCTTGCCTAAACATTTCTGAACAAACGCGCGCACAAAATGTCTGCTTACAGTACTACGTCTTGGGTTTATCCCTATTTATACAGCCTTTTGAACAACGGACATTTAGTTATTTTCTAATAAATGTAAGAATTTACAATGAAGGCCTACCTTGTATAACCAAGTAGGTTGGATGAATATTAACATCGCTTAGGAACAGTTTATCCATTTCTGTAGATGTCATTATTATTATTATGTCAGTTATGTTTTGTTTTAGTTCTGTTTTGTACATTCAAGATAACAGAAAACATGCTTGAGATAAGACAAATGTATTAACATTTTATTTAATCTGAGTTCATATAATATAGTAGTAACTGTTAAACATCACCAAATAGTAAAAGCTGGTATTTCTCTGATAGGGACTTTTTCAGAAAGAAAATATATTTCTTACAGTATATATTTGCACGTGTCGCTATGCTAGGTATGAACAATGAAATAATCATCTGCATACAGGTGGTTTAATAAATGAGACAAAGCACCTTGTCTTTCTCTCAACAGCCCATGGCTGGGGCACATAACTGCATGCTGCTCTTATGAAACTACTCAGAAGGATATACCAAAGGTATTTTATCAAACATGTCGGAACGTTCATATTTTATGTGTGTAATTGATACTGTTCTATTTTGTAAATAAGAGTGTATTTGATACTGCTAAATACTGTTAAACTGTATGTCATTTATGTATAATGGCTCACTGCTGGAATTAATAGGTCTACTGAAAGAGGTTTTAAACTTTCTTCAACACTTTTACACGTTAAACTGTTAAAGTTGAACTGCACCCCAGCTCTGAGACTGACTCCTAGCCTGGCTCCGCCTGACTAATTGCTATCAGCTCAAATTCTTTTCGCTGAGATTAGAGTCTTGAAACCCTGTTTAACGTTCGCACAGCCACCCTGCTGGCAGCTCAATCAGTGTGGGTTAGTGAGATGACGCGTGTTTCTAAATGGTGTTGCACCTGTTAGGGTGGGACAACTGACACTGTTTTATGATTGTTCCTTACAGTACATGTTGTTTGGGTATTTCAGCAGTATAGCAAATCCCTGCTTGGCTTCAACCCAAATTTTAGTATGCTGTGTAATTTTGAGAGGAAATACTTTTATGACAAAAAGAATGCTGCTTCGTGTGATACATTACAACATACTACTTCTCATGTCTCCCCAGAAAAATAATGTAAACTTCATTTAGTTTTTCAAAGCCATTTTTATATTTAACTGCAGAATTATAAATGCATTGTAATGTCTCCCTATTTGTTATATTTTGTGTTGCAGGCCAAACACAATGTATAGTGTATTTTAGCCAGTGTTGGGCTGTAATTAGTTACTAGTAACTAGTTACTGTAATTGATTACTTTTTTCAAAACAGTAATAACGTTACAATTACGAATCCAAGTAATGTTGCATTACTTTGTTACAATAACAAGATGGCTGGTCCTAGCAAATTTAGGGTAGGCTAATTCAAACAACCTGTCCAATAATCTGGTTTGAGAGGCTGCAATGTTTTCACTTTGGATGATTGTTGACTCCTAAGGCTAATACTTGTTCCAATAAAGAGGATTCAATTCTAAAATGAGCTGGCTACACAGGCTGTCATTTTTTGGAAGGGGCGAGACAGGGTAGTGATGGTGAAAGTAATATAGTAATGTAACTAGTAGAATAATGAATTACATTTAAAACCCAGTAATAAGTAATATTATTACTTTTTGAAAGAGTAATAAGTAAATAGTAACTTATTACAATTCCTGAGTAACTTGCCGAACACTGATTGTAGCTAACTGATTATTTAACTAAATGTTATAACCTTTAAAATAAAATCCCATTTGAAATCAAATATTAACACATGCCTTTGATTAAGCTATTTTTTAATAAATTATTTTTAAAACAGCTGTAGAAGAATGTTTACAGAGAACCACCAACATTGGCATGACTACTGCAATATTAAAATCGTTTATAGTATATTATAAAAACCTAAGCTTATACATTATAAATCTTTCATTACGGTTCATAATTAAAAGCTCAATTATATTTTAGCAACAAAACAACATGTAACCTAAGTACATAGGTGGTTTAGTATGTGTCCTTCAAAGCAATTAACTACACATTTATAGCCTCCATGCATTTTTCATCAATAAAATAAAGTAGACATCATTATCTATGGACGCGCTGACTCCACAGTAATAGTTAATAAACTCCTCATGGGTGATCTGCAGGTTAGGAAAAAGAAAAACACCAAGCTTTTATATTCACTCAAATACAATATGATAGCTCATCAGGAAGGCGAGCTTTATCAAGTGGAAGATAAGTTCACAGCAGTAGCAAATGATTATGAGTTAACTCCAGGATCCCCAGATTAGATGTTTAAACAATTGTCTTTGAAGGAGTGAATGAATCCACAATTTCACCAATATTGAAAACAGTAACTTTGTAAATTGTCAAAAATATATATAACTATTCTTCTCTAAATGTAGAAAGATATTTATATTTTGATACATACGTACCAGGTTAGAAATTGTAAACTAATAAGAGGAATATATATAAAATAGAAGCTCCAACCACCAAATGTTAGCTAGAACTACAAATATATTGTATGGTTTCCATGAATGGTGTTAAAATATTAATTAGCAATTTATCTGTTGGTCCTATCTGGCAAAATGTGTTTATTACCGAACATCACATTTCTGTTTTAGCTGATGTGTGACCACATATAGGGAAGGGGAGGGTAGAGAATGGTGTGAGAGATGTAGGGGAGGAGTGGAGGAATGCTGGCCACTCAGGAAATGCTGGTTAGCCCAAACAAAACCATACAATATACATCGTATTTGCTTAAGATTTTCCCAGACTATACTCCTCAAGAGCCCTTTAGAAATGACAGGAAAAGACCTCTGAATGGAGAAAATGTTTAGTGCCCCTAATTCCATGACACACAGTACTTGTTTACCATATGAGTCAAGATGATATTAGTCATATTTTCCAGGCATTTTTCATCATGACAATAAAGTAGACATCTTTATCGATGGATGCACTCACACCAGCATAATAATTAATAAATTCCTCCTGGGTGACCTATTACATTTGAAAATAATATAATCAAAAATATTACAGAATGTGTCTTTATAACCTAATACCAGTGAATTTGTAAATCTGCATTATGATGTCAAAAGCCTGCATATTAATTTAAGGTACATGATCTGGATTTTGATATTACATCAGCTGTACAAAATAAACATTGTGTTAATTCAAAAATATATAATATTATGTCATGGCCTGTCACGTTTTGTTTAATGTTTTTAATGTTCTTAATGTTCATCTTGTACCATGTTTGTTAACTCATAACCAGTGTTGACTATGCAAATATAATGGTTGCATTCATTATTTCAGTAGTGATTTTGGATGTGCTTTACCTTTCCATCCTTGTCATATGGAGAATCAAAGTTGTCAAGAAACTTTCTGAATACTTGTTCCTCTGTCCACTCCCCGTTTTGATATTTTGGATGGTACTTGACATTATAAACACCCTTCAGGTCTTCAACAGTGATCACACCATCGCCAGTCCTGTCCAGTTTGCGAAATGCTTGCATGATCATGTCCTTCCTGGCATTAGACATTGGCGGCTGCAATTTCCAACACATCAGTAAAATGAGTAATGTGAGTGTATTATTACTTATTACTATTAATTCGATTTTCCTCTTTATATTTACCCTTAGGGTGATGAGAAATTCATCAAAGTCAATGGTCCCGCTTCCATCTCGATCAAATATCCTAAAAAGTTCCAAAGCTTCTTCTTTCTCCATCACGACACCATAATCATTTAAGCCTTTCAGAAACTCCTTTTGATCCAGAGTGCGGTTTTCATTATCGTCCATTATTTTAAAGATCCTGATGGTTAACATCAAAACATGTTTCAGATTAACTAACAGCAATTCAGTTAAATGTAACTAT